>JAKTQD010000013.1:0-312662 GCA_030579255.1 Kazachstania psychrophila | reverse complement strand
AAGTGGTACCTAAATCGATACCAATGACGGTACCATAATCTTCAGTGTCGTCACTTCTAGCTAAGACATGAGAAGATCTGGAACCATTTTGGAAAGGTAAAACTACCAAAAATAGAGTATATAGAATTACGGTCAGTGGGATAAACCACTTTTGTGAACGTGAACCTAAAGCCATTTTAATAACTAGTTCGTTTACTTAGGATATACCTTAATTGGTCTTTATCAAGTAATAAAATAGTAATAATGTTAGTTTAGGATATAACGAAATTATATAATATACGTGTGGTTCTTACCTTTCCAGATCATCAATATTTGAAAAAAAAAAAACCACCGAAAATCATTCGACGCGTTAGGCCACTCATCACCGAAAATGCTATTCAAAATCAACGTCCAGATTATGAACTAGAAAATTTCAAAAAGCTACTTAAATATATAACTACTGTTAAAATTATATTAGATGGAAAAGGATAACTTAATCTTAGTAAACAAAACAGGGTACTATTAACCAGATAAACAAACAACAATTGGAAGAAAATAAATGTATTGTAGATATGTATTATCACGTGTTTTATATATTTTAATTAACTATATTAATAGTTCATTAAAATATATAAATTTGTATACGCTTACCGAAAATAATATTTGGCAAATAGTTTAATTTGTTTTTACTGGTGGGGACTTACAAATATTCAAGTAAATTTTTTATTTTGACTTATATATTAGACATCAAACAAACTTTTATCTATAAGAATAAATTAGATCAAGCTTCATTAAATCTTTATTTACAGGTTATTCATAAGTAACAAATATATATAATAGGTGTGTATTGCGTTAGTTGTCGCCTATCTAGTACACTCACTACTTCTCTGGTTATCTATAGAGAGTTGATCAATTCCCTTTCAAACAGTTGCCAGGGACTTATTATGATATTTTATCAGCTGCAATACGAATTAAAGATTAATTCTTGGTATACCACTTGGACTAATTTTAATTAGAGTAATCCTTTTGGAATAAGAGGCATCTTATACTTTTAATTTTGGATACTGACGAACTGAGGACTCTGGATGACTACAAATTGGTTAGCCAAATTAACTCCGTTAGTATTTAATTTAAGAGAAATATGTGAGAGAAGAGACAAAAGAAACATTAGAAGTCGTATTATTTGATCAGCTTTAATATTATATTACGTTCATTGAAAATATAACGTATATTTTAAGGCCCTGCTAACCTTCCCAAAATAAATTTGCTGAATGTTATTATTTTACCAAACATTCTCAGATTCATCATCTAATCTCTTCACCCTAACTGGGTCCCACTCTTCGTCTGAAAGACCCTGCAATTTATAATATTCTTCCTTAATATCAAACTTTCTTTGTGTACTCTTCAACTTGATAATATCAGCTTCATTCATCTCTTGCACTTTTCTATCATCACGTTCTATTTTAACTGCCGTGAACCCTGCCAACCAATATGAACCTAACACAATCATACTACAAAATGGTAAACCAAAATACAGGAAAGGGTTTTTTTTCATATGCTTCTGATATTTACCTGCTAAAGATATTTCATATGAAAGTTGTTGTTTCCTTGATCTAAATTTTTTTGCACCAAATGACATGTCTTTAATTGAAATTAAGGTCTAAGGTAGTTGTGACAATTTTATCTACAAATATAGGGATATTACTTCAGCTTCTTCACTATGTTCCTTAATAAATATTTATTCAAGAAATTTAAATGGTTATCCAATTGCAAGGGAAGTTAATCCTTAAAGTTGAAAAGTGCTATCAATACGGGTAACTAAAATTTTGTGAAATAGAAAATCAATTTCGCAAAAATAATTGATAGCTTAAGATAGAGACACTAGCATATTGAGTAAGAAACACATCAATTTAACATTAATTAACCTTCAATTCAGGCTGTTAGAGAACCAAATTATAGACAATTGAATATTTAGAATATAATACATTTATAAAGAGAAATGATATCACTTAGAAGGTACATGCGAATTCCAAATGAGCTAAAGCCATCAGAGATTTTTAAACAGGATTCGCTATCACCAAGTAAAATTACATTACAAATTGTTTTACTTCAGATTTTCTACTACATTACTGCTTCTATTTTATTCTACTGCTGGGCTAAACTAGTCGGATATAAGATAGAGATGAAGGAATGGTTATTTTCTTCCAAATATATTGAATTTACGAACGGCTATGGTTTGGCTTTATCTCTTCTGTGGTTACTAGATTCACTAATATGTGTAATATTCCTAACGGTGATCGTCGGAAGAAGTAAATTGGCCTGGGATTTTGGTTTAACTATCCACGCAATCAATTTAGTAGTTGTAGGTTTGTATTCGGGACATATACCTTCATTCTCGTGGTTCTTCCTGCAATTTTTGTCATCATTAATATTAATCTTCTTAGGTACTTGGACGACTAGATGGAGAGAATTAAAAGATACATTCTTCGAAGGTATGGTTGACACACTTGGCCCTGATGAGCTCTCAAATAACACAGAAATACTAAGTAAGCCAATACAAATGAAAGATTTAGAGAGTCAAACTTAGTCCTTAAACTAGTTTGTTATGGATCTCAGATATTATAGAACATAATGGTTATATATTTAAATTCTATTATATTAGATATTATTTATTATTTGTCCTTATTTTCAAGTATTAATTTAACATATCAATATAATTAATATTTTGTTAAAATTATTTGAAGAAAAGGGTATAATATAAAAATAGCTATAAAAGATCTTGCTTCCATAGAATAAGAGATAAAACTGAATAAATATATTTTTCAATTTCGAATAAACGAAGTAATTGTATGCTCAACAAACAAACAATTTCTTAAGTATATTAACTTATATAATCAGATATAAAACTGGATATACACCAACAAGTCTTTAAACACTCTTTTCATCCTTGTTGCCTATGTTTTCGAGTAACTGGTCAACAAGTTCAAAAATACTTTTTTGTGCATTATTTGTCTCACTATTGCTGTAAAGTTCTAGGCCAGAGGTCATCCCTTGGCGAAGCTGCAATAGGGCAACTGCTGATTCAACTCTAGTTGTTAAGTGGTCAAAAAATGACAGAACTTCCTTTTCAGAAATAGATTGCATTATGGAATCTTGTGATTTCTGATCTAATGTGAGGTATGCAGAATTTTGATGTTGTTTATCAAGTTCAAGATAACCACCACTAACCACGGATAGAATACCTTCTAATTTATTAGAAATAGTTCTTAATCTGAATAAAATGTCTCGATCAATTGTCTTGTACTCATCATTTTCAGTAACGAATTCGTGTCTCGCCTCAAGTATTTTTGGGTAAGCAATAGTAATGAATTCTTTAGCTTCTAAACCCTTCAATTTCTTTTCACCAAAATCGAAAAATGCCCAACCTATATTTTCAAGAGTGGCGACTTCTCTTTCCAGAACTTCACCAATAATCTCTTCACCATATACCTCAGCAGGTGGTTTTTTATCTTCAACAACTGAATAATGTAGCTTTAATATCTTGTTAAATTCGGACACGAAGTCACTACTTAGTGCAATTTGACCACCATCGGCAATACCATTAACTCTTGCAGCCTTGTTCACAACAGGACCTAAATAATCCATTCTTTGAGTGACTAGATCAAGTTCAGGAACAGGTGCACCCCAATGAATACCCATACGGACGGATAAACCTTGATAAATTTTAACACCATTTTCATCTTTAACTAATCCACCATCTTGAATGGAGGTGATTTCTTCAGGCCACTGTGCATCCAACAATTTCAGTTGTACACTTAAACACCAGACAATACCACCGATTGGAGTTGGAAATGTCACCATGAATGCATCACCTTCTGTTTTCACTTCATAACCACCAAAAATACGTAATTGTCTACGCATAATATCGTTATGGGTTTTAATTGCGGTTCTCATTGCGTTAGGGCAAAGTTCCCATAAGAATGTAGAGCTTTTAATATCTGTAAATACAACAGCCACATTACCTATGGGTGGTGCGATTTCCGGTTGTAGCCTTCTTAATGTTGTATCTTCTAGTGTAGTTCTTCTAGTCATTAATGAATTTTTGTTCAGAGCAAATTTATTTTGTTGATCAGTACTCTTGAACAGAGCTAAACATTGAATTGTAATATTCTCAGAACAACCGTATGCAATGGCGTGATCCTTCATTTCCTCAGCGGCAAGGATAGGGTTTGAACCATTTTCTCTAGCAATATCACAGGCTGTTTCAATATCCATATATTCCCACAAGTTATGAGTGGCAATAATTAACATTTCATCTGACTTTGTTAGAGTTAAAACAGCAATATCAGGTGAAGCATGAATATGAGGCAGTAAATCGAAAAACCCAACAGCCCTAGAAACATCTACAACACCATCCAGTTTTCCGTTATTCACATAACCACCGGATATTCTGATTCTTTCATATTCTTCTCTTTTAGATGGAACATGTAATTTAGTTAACTTAAGATATTCACCGTTGCTTTTAGAAATAACTGCAGTACAATCACCTATGTTAGCAGCGTATAATTTATTTCCCTTAATATAGATAACAGTAGAGCAAGCACCACTTAATAAATCTGCTGATGTTAGATTTTCTACATTAGTACCGCTATCTACAGAAGACAGCATACTATTAATTTCCTTGTTTAATTGTAGGAAACTAAAACGAAGGGCCTTCTTTATGTCATCATCATCTTTATCACCACATTTCTCTAGTTGACGTATTAGGATCTTGTCGTAGATATCTCTAACAATTCTTGATATATTATGACCATAATCGGCATTCTGGTTTTTAATATCGTGTAAACATAACAAACATTCATCATCATTACCTCTAAATCTTTCGAATGTAACATCTTTTGATGATACATAATCCCTCTGACCTAAAGTGTCAGCAACACCGTATCCCATACCATTAATTACAGAAGCAGTCGTTCTTAAACGAAAATTACTCGTTTCATCAGGAACTCTAGTTGTGTTTAAGGTGACATCCATCAAACCTAGTTCCCTAAGTTGAGGTAACTGAGTAAAGTCAGACATATCTGCACTCAATTCTTCGTTAAAGAAAGATTTTATTTCAAACCTTTTATTCCCTGAGAAATTTAGATATTTAAGTTCCTTGTTATTTCTCCAATTCCAATCATAGTGATAATTAGAAATGTTATACTTCAGTTGATTTGAACCAACATCCAAAGTATTCAATTGAGACAGTAGAGATAATTCTGCAGGCAGAGATAGTAATTGATTACCATTTAACATCAGTGTCTTCAGTTGTTTCCACTTTACTACAGTGTCACTAGGTAATGTACGTAAATTATTACCGGAGAGGTAAAGTTCTGTCAAATGTTCTAATTTTAAACTTGAAACATCAGAGAAATTATTATATGATAAGTTAAGAAGCTTAAGGTTTTGGAAACTGTTAAACAGTGTCAACATAGAATCATCGAACTGATTATCAGCTGCAGTAAAAAAAAGTAAACTTTTAGATAATTTTGATCCCGATATGACATTTTGATAAAAAGCCTCACCTATATCTGTTGTACCAAACATATTTGATGATATATTAAGTGTCGTCAATTCAATATCTTCAATACCCTCAAAGAACCCTCTAATATTGTTGGAATGTAAATCTAAGGATCTTAGACTTTTCAGTTGAGAAAATTCTGAAGGTAAACTTTCTAGCTTATTTCTCGATACAGATAGGTAGACTAACTTACTCAATAGACCAATTTCACATGGTAGTCTACTCAAGTTATTTTCATTCAATTCTAGTTTTTCTAGTCTTGATAATCTTGTGAATAATTTACCTGGAATACTAGCTAACTGTGCCTTATTCAAGGATAAGAAAGTCATATTCATAGGATAGGAATCTTTAAATGATATAGACGTTATAGGATTTTCTTGAATTTCCAGAGTTCTCAACTTTGGAATAGTATCTTCGAAATTGGAAATTCTATTATCAGTTAAAAATAAATTCTGCAAGTTAGAAGCATTTGTCTTAATTGAAGCAATTCTGTTAAAACGTAGATTCAAGGTTCTTAAATTTTTCATTTCAGCTAAGCTACCAACAGTGTTAAGCTTGTTATGAGATAAATTAATCTTTGCTAACTTAACCAATCTATTGATACTTTCTGGAAGTGTTTGGATTTTATTGTATGACAAATCAACTTGCAACAAATTTGTACAATTGTTAATAACTTCCGGATAACGGTTAAACCTATTTGACGAAATATCCAATAGTTGAAGATTCTTCAGCTGTGAAAAACCCGCAGGTAGTTTATCCAATTCATTACATTGAAGATTTAATATTGTCAAGTTTCCTAATCTGAAAATTGAGTTAGGCACCTTTTTAATAAAATTTCTTTGTAATTCTAAAGAAACTAGTTTGTAAGCTTCAGTAATGTTTTGTGGAAATTTGGAAGCACGAACATTAACAATTCTCAAACTCAGTAATTTAATTGCACTTTCAATAAATTCTAATGGCAAGAAAATGTTAGCATTATTTGAAACATCTAAACTCTCAATATCTGAAGTATGTTGATAAAATATAATTGGCGGAGTGGTTAAATTCATGTTTCTCAAATCAACATGAACAAAATCACTTCTCAATAATCTCTGCTCTTGTTCAGCAGTAAAATGTGAGGCTGAAACTGGATGGAACAAAAATTTGAAAACAAAACTTAAATCTTCGACACCAAGAATATGAAGTGGATCAGATTTTCTGTAACCATTTAGTAACAGTAATTTTCTTTCAACTAGAATAGGTTTTGACAGAGGTCTCAAACCTTTGGATAATTTACCAACTTTCAAAGATATTTGATAATTTGTTTGCGAAGGGATATTGAATTTCTTTTTCAATGTTGGAATCATTTCTTCAACTGTAGTACTTGGAGTACAAGAAAGTGTAGTAAATGTGTCGTCAATATTAAAAATACGAATTGCGTAGTGTCTCTTTGGATCTAAATCACTAAAATCTTTATAATAACGTTCTAATTCATATTCCACTTTATCAGATCTTTCATCATCAACATTTTCGACATTTGGATTTCCAGATTTATTTAAAGACAGAAGGTTAATTGATGAAAAGGCTTTTGCTGATATATCACTTCCACTTTGAAAATCAGGGTCATGTCTATGACCTTGAATATCATAAAAATCTTCGTCTTCTTCAGATGAAGTTGAGAATGTTTCTGAAGAACTACTTAATCCTGAGTCAACGCTTGAGGATGAATCTGAAAAATCAAACTCATTTCTCAAATAGCGAGCTCTTTCAAGACTATTTGTAGAATTAGCATGAATAATAGGTCTACCCTTGTCTGAAGTTTCTGTTGCAGTGTCGCCTTTGTGAATATGACGACGCCTTCTATTTCTGGCATTAATGGATAAGGGATCGTATTTAGGTAAAACGTTCAATAATCTTCTTTTACGGGATTTTGCTTTAGCCCTTGCTTTAGCTTTAGCCTTCAATTTTTCTTGGTTTGATTCGACATCCCAACTCTGTGGTGCTGTCCATTCACTATTTTTTCTAGAGGAGAATGGTGAAATATTAGTACCAGAATTAGTAACCCATAGTTGAATATCTGCAGTAGATTTTGACTTTTTACCCAATGGTCTATAAGTTGAAGTATTAAAATCTGCACTGCCCTGTTTCCTCAATACAGCCTTTTTTATATCCATTACATCTTCAGTACTAAGTGATGGAACCTCCATATTTGGAAGTTCAGATTTCGTTTCAGGCAAAGGCTTTGTAATATCCGTTAAATCTGCCAAGTTCGTATCTAATGGGAATAAGGTTGGTTTATTATTTTCTTTATCATATAATATATCAAGTTTATCGTCTGAATCATATATAAGCTCGTCCATATTCGGACTATTTTCCTTATTTGTATTATCATTTATTTCAATTTCTTTTGGTTTTATCTGTGCACTCTGTGAGGTGTTACTTACCTTAGACATTCTTAATTCTTTTGGTATAAATATTTCCTTTTGCTTCTTAGCAGGTTCCTTCTGAGGACTGGTCACATTAGTTTTTTCTACTGGAGCTATTGAGCTTGCTGTCGAGCCACGTCTACTAACCGCTAAGGAAGTTACAGATGACAATATTATACTATTTCTTCTCCCAGTTTTACTTTTGCCACCTTTCTTTGTGTTACCATCTTCAGTTTCTTTAATTTTATCTGAAAGATGTCCGTGAGAAACGAACTCCGATGCTTTATTACGTATAGATAGGGGAACATTTTCAACTGGATGATTTAAAGGAGTAAACGTCAAAGAATCTCTTGAGTCTCTTCTACCTTGGGTAACATTCAGTGTAGTTGCGCTTAATGAACTTGGTACATAACTTGTTGGAGAATTTAAACTGTCATTTGTTGAAACTCTCTTTACTGGATCTTTAGCTGGTTTATTTGAATGCGAATGTGAACTACTTGAAAACCGTTTGAATAATGAACCAGCAAAAGAAGTTTTTCTTGGGGGTATAATATCTGGATGATGCCCATGAGCTGAATTACTATAATCAATTGAGTCGTTTGTCTTTGATATATTTTCCTTGGAAAAGTTGTCAAAACCTAACGCATTTGTTGATAAAGTACTTATGGTTCTCTTTAATAACGTTGGTGCATTTCGTACCTTGCTTTCCATTGTTGACCTTGTTTCTTTATTGGTAGTGTAGTCATCCATAATACTACTATTGTCTGATTCTTTACTTATGGTTCTTCCTAAAGCTACTACAGAGCTGATGCTTCGTCTTCTGGAGGAGTCTTTATCCTGTCCATATTGTTCCTTAAAAAGAGGAACATCATCATGAACATTTTTATTGAATTTTCCTTCTATTGTATCCTGCTTTTGCAGTTCCATTTGCCTACTATGAGTACTAGAATTTGTACTATGCGAACTGATGGGCATTTTATATAATGTTTATTGTTGTTATATGGGTAGGCTATAATTAAATTAAATATAATCGAATTTAGCATGCAACTTTATGCGTGTATTGCCTGAATCTGTCCTTAAAATATCTTCTCTCCTTGTGAAAGAAAAAAATGATTGCTATTTCTTGTGATCAAACTAGCGAACAAAAGATATTAATATACGTGTAATAGAGCTAACGTTCAATCTAGACTCTAATATGCTTTGACTTATTCTCTTATAGTGAATTAACCATTCAATTGAAATATTTCATCTATCCCAATTTACAATTCACTTTGATTTTCAAATTTATTTTTCGTTGTTTAAGTGAGAATTCGGAGAACAATTACATTACGCATTGTATAGACAAATTTCCTGCATTATTTGTTTAGAGAAGGGAATTTATCTCCACCAATTGCACATATATACAGATATTATTCACTGATATGTCATGTACTATGCTTTACTGAGATCATAGAAGGTTTAATATATTTTTTAAAAAATACAAACAGGAGCTTCTCAGTAATGAAGGGTAGAAACATGCTCCAATTAGCAGGGCAGGTGGAACACATTCTAAAACAGTCCTTTAATTTTATATAAGATTACGTCTGAGTCTATGAAAGGTTTAAATACATTTAGCAGCTTATATAGATTCATATATTAACTCTCACACGTCATTTTACTCATATACAATGATATTTATCAATTGTCTCTTAAAATGGAAAATTCGCGATGAAAAAAAATTTGACATTAAAAGAAAATTTAAAATCGATGAGCATTGATCTGGGATATAAGTAAATATCTTTTATTCATACATAGAAGGAAGAATTATCGTAAACTAAGGTTTCTAATAATTGATTCTAGTAAAAAATGACTGTCTCTGAATTACCAACTACTTTTGATTCTCCAGTTGATCTAGCCATCATTGGTGGTACTGGTTTATACCAATTAGATTCTTTAAAGCCTATCGCTGTTTTACCTCCAATGGAAACACCATGGGGTACAACTTCCTCTCCAATTACCATTTCTGAAGTTGTTAGAACTTCTGATAGTGACAACGCCAACAAGACTGGTTTCTTCGTCGCTTTTATTAGTAGACATGGTATTAACCATGAATTTCCCCCAACACAAGTTCCATTTAGAGCTAACATGGCAGCTATTAAGAAGTTGAACTGTAAGGCTGTCTTATCCTTTAGTGCTGTTGGTTCTTTACAAGAAAAGATCAAGCCAAGAGATTTTGTTCTACCACAACAACTTATTGATAGAACTAAAGGTATCAGACACTCTTCTTACTTTAATGATGAAGGTTTAGTTGGCCACGTTGGTTTTGGTAACCCATTCTCCAAGAGTTTCGCTGATTTCATTTACCAATTTAAGGATACCTTGACTAACCCAGAAAGTGAAGAACCATGTCTTTTACATTACGATCAAGAAACTACTGTTATCTGTATGGAAGGTCCACAATTCTCCACTCGTGCTGAATCTAAAATGTACAGATTATTCGGTGGTGACGTTATTAACATGAGTGTAATTCCAGAGGCTAAGTTAGCTCGTGAATGTGAACTACCATACCAAATGGTTTGTATGTCTACCGATTACGATGCTTGGAGAGACAATGAAGAACCAGTTACTGTTGAAACTGTTGTTGGTAACTTAACCAACAATGGTCGCAACGCTAACATGTTAGCTTCTAAGATCATCCAAGAAATGGCCAAGGAAACTCCAGAATTCATGATTTCTGGAGATGGTTTAACTGGTTCTATCAAGATGTCTATCTCTACCAAACCTCATGCTATGGATACTGAAACTCTAAAGAAGGTCAGATTCTTATTCCCAGACTACTGGTAAATATAATATAATATATATTTAACTCCTTGTACACTATAATTATAAATTCTTAATAAAATTAAATATATTTTTGTTCTAATGATATAGGTGAAGGTTTAGTATTTAATAATGGTATTATGTATAAACTAAGTAGTACTTATCCAACTATCTTATTACTCTATGATCTATTAAGTGGACCTGGAGAATTCATCAAATATGAGTATTTACCACTTGGAATATAGGCTTTATTGCTATCACTACCAGCGCTATAGGTATCCTTTTCAGTAGTTTTGTTATTTAGTGACGATAATGAGTTGAAACTACTGTAATAGTTACTAGTAGTATTTTGATTGTTGTTATTATTATTATTTTTGTTGTTTATTAATGCGTTTCTTCTTAAATCATCAAACACATTAGTTCTACTCGTCATTAGGTTTACTTGTTGTTTTTCCATTTCATTTTGTTTAACTTTTAGTGGAGTTTGTAATGACTTAAATAGATATGGAGTACTTGGTGTTGGTTGTTGCATATTTGGAGCCGATGGAATCTCGTTATTTTGGAATGCAAGTGGGTTTTGTGTTTGAATTTCATGTGGTTTACGTAAATCGATCAGATATTCATTTCTACTATGATTATTTTCTTTTGTTAATTTATCTAAACCTAACAGTTCTTTTTGTTTATCAGACAGGTTTAAATCACTAGTCTTGACACTAGATAGTAATCTGCATGCTGATAAGCTCATATTGTATAAGAAAACCAAACACATAATAATACTTATGCAATCCCATGGGACACTGAAGATATCGTTAGGTAAGTTGTTACCGTAAAATCTTCGAACCCATCTAAGTTTCCAAAGAGATTTCAGGGCAAACATGTTGAATTGTTGACCGTATTTCGTATGGTTCATGAAGAGCTTAATAAAATTTTCTAATAGTATGAAAAGAGCCAGGACTAAAGCATTGACTGACATGGTATAGAGTTCCTGTTCTTTGATTACAGATCTGTTGATCAGTTTCTTTAAGACTGGATTTTCGAAGTTTCCAAGTTCAGTTGTGATTGGTTTATAGTCATCCAATACTATTTCATTTTCTATGACATTGGCTGCTTTAGTTGTTGTTGTTGTTGGTGTGATATGTTCATTTAAACTTAAGTTACCGAAGTCTCCAAATGGTCGAGATACTCTAGGAGTAGATGGTACAGAGTGAGAAATAACTGGCTGTTGCATATGAGTGTTGTTCTTCTCTAATTTAGGGTATGACAATATTTTCTGTTTGTATAACCTTGGAGAGTCCGTGACCAGTTTCTCCCTTAGAGATTGGAATTGATCTCTGGAAAGCGGACGTGATGGCGAAGAGAATGGTTTATTGTCGTTGTTATTCATGTCCCAGTACGAGTCTGAACCGTTTATTTGTGTTGTGTTTGTTGAAATTCACTTTGAATCATACTACCTGTTTCAAAGCTTTCTTGTATCTCTATAAATTTTTCATTTTGCTTAAAACTAAAACGAAAACCCACCTCGTTGAGAGTGATACATATCATCGCTACCCAAAATCACGCCAAGAACACCCAGTGAATCGTACAACACAAGTGCTATCAAACACAACAAAACAAACACAAATAATACCATTAAATAAAAACTAGATCATCCTGTCCTCACTACCATCACCAATACCAGTGCTCTTAATATTTGTTTTTCTCGCGTTGTCATTTACAAAACTGAAAAAAGTGCGGCGATATTTTTTATTTTTTTTTAACAGTGCAATAATAACTAATCTTTCATTATTATATAGAGTGATTTGACAGCAAATGGCTGTACAGAAGGGTTATATTCCCCCACTTTTTGAAGCATTTAATTACAATACATGCATATATATTACTTGAGTAGTGTTAGTTTGTTTGTTTATTTTACGTTTCGTTTGTGTATCTCTTGTTGCTCCTCTATTATAGTCCATTTTCATGTCATCGTCGTCAAATTAAGTGGAACCAAAATTATTTGTTTGACCAACAGGAAAAATTAAAAATTAAGAAAAAAAAAACATATAATATTTTAATCAAATTAAAGAAAATTTTATACCTTGTAAGTTCTTTTTTTATTATTTTTTAACGATAGACAATAAGCTTATCATATATAAGAACCACCGTCACGCTATATTAATATATATATATACTACGGCAGTCCAATTCGTTATTAATATAACGTTATACTATACAATTACTACTATCTTTCCTCTAAGTAAATTAATATTGGAAACATATCAGGTAGGAATTCAAAATTCAAAAAAAGTACTTATCACATAATCAAACGTTTTAAGATATAAAAAAGGTACACTATACACATTAAGCCTTTTAATCCATCAAGTACTACTTATTAAAGTTATTCATTTTATTTTTTTTCCCTTCTTAAACTGTAACATTTCAGAGATTTTTTAATCAACAACGAAAGAGGGAAATAAAAATTTAATTTTTAAAAAGGTACATTAAAGAAAGTCAGTAAATCATTACAATACTCTCTTTCCCCTTTTTATTCTGGTTTAAAATATTAAACTAATTCATTTTAAGCTCTTTTTAAACTCAGATGGGATTTATATCTTCTATTTTATGTTGCTCAACAGATACTAATAACTTAGACTCAAATACTTCAAATCAATCAAAAAAATACTCAAATACTAGAAATAATACTCAATCAAAGAAAACTAATTACAACAATAAAGTCACTGCTACTGACATAAGTAGAAATACAGATAAATCCAAAACAAATACAAATAAATCATCAAATACTCAGAAGGATAAGAATCGAAAATCTGAAACCAATCAAGGAAAAGATATTAAAGATTCAAACAATAGGAATATTAAAGACTCAAATATGACTGCACATTATAAATCTAATGATCATCATTCATCCACATCCGATCATTATCAAGATGCTAGCTCCACAGGATCTCCCAAAATTGAAAAGAAAATAGATGGCGGTAACGTTACTTCTGGTTCAAATGAAAACAATACTATTTCTTCAAACAGAAACAGTGAACCACACAAGGAAGATGAAAAGGGATCTGTTGAAGGTTTTCAAGATGAGGAAGAAGATTATGATATGAGCGGCGATAAGGATGATAATGATAAATTAAATGAAAAAATAAACGAAAAACAAACTATAAACGTTTATAATAATGAAACAGACAGAAGCACAGGTACTTCAAGTTCTGACAACGTATATTCCCAACAACAAGCCCAAGCTCAAGAACAACAAACTCAACACGATATACCACAAGACCCACAACAATACATTGCTAGTGTAGATCCAAATAACACAAGTAATAACATACAAACTGAACAACAAATATATCAAGATGTTAACGATGTTGCTAATGACGCTGATTACAATATGGTACCCACATACGAAGACTCTGAAGAATATGTCGATCTAACAGAATTACAACCAGATCAATATCATGCTCCAGGTTACACTACATTGTTATCGCCTATAACCAAACAATTCAAAGACAAAAAATGTTTAGTCTTGGATTTAGATGAAACTTTAGTTCACTCATCCTTCAAATATTTACGTTCAGCCGATTTTGTTCTTCCAGTTGATATCGATGATCAAATTCATAACGTTTATGTTATCAAGAGACCTGGTGTTGACGAATTCTTGAAAAGAGTTGGCGAATTATACGAAGTCGTTGTTTTCACTGCCAGTGTCTCAAGGTACGGTGATCCACTATTAGACAGATTAGATATCAACAAAGCAATTCATCACAGATTATTTAGAGATGCTTGTTATAATTACGACGGTAACTATATCAAAAACTTATCACAAATTGGCAGACCATTATCTGAGATTATTATTTTAGATAACTCCCCAGCATCTTATATCTTCCATCCACAACATGCAATTCCAATTTCATCGTGGTTTTCAGATACTCATGATAACGAACTTTTAGATATCATACCGTTATTAGAAGACTTATCAAAGAATAACGTTCTAGATGTGGGCAAAGTCTTAGACGTCTCCATCTAGTCTTATAATCTCATTTTGTCAATAAAATAGCCAACAATTTATGGATACGGAGACTCTTATCCTAGTGCATATATTCTGAAAATTACTGATCCACATTTTATCATTGCATCTTTAATCGTTACTGTTAGCTCTTTTCATTCTCATAGATGCTAAATCTATATTAAATGATAATCCCATAATGATGAAACCTATACGTTGAATATTTATAAACTTCCTTCCATCTAATTTTTTCAACACATACTTAATTAACCAAACTTCTATGGAAACCTCTTTTTCCCTTTATATATTATTTCTATAGATGGAAGCTGGCTATCCAAATTCAAGAATAAAATATGAAGAGAATCTTTAAACTATGCTTCTTTTGGAATAAATAAATTAAACGAAGTGCGACTCATTAAGTGCAAAATTTTATTAGAGTATTAAATAATAAAGTGACACCTTATAAATAATTCCCTATATTAGTTATCTTCTCTTTCTTTTCCTAAATAATTATTAATACACAATATTTTTTTTATATCAAACAAATATATATTTTATTACTATTATAAATTTTATAAAAATATTATCAAATTAAATGATCTATGCAGTTTTCTCCCTTGACGAAATAATGTGATCGAGTTTTAGTTAAGATTATTCATCATCGTCGTCTCTAATCCTCTTGGATCTATTTTCATCATATTTGAAAACAGTACCAACGATTTGCTTCTTTCTTTCTGAGTTGAATGGGTCGTCTTTTCTCGTACGTCTTTCGTTTCTTTCTCTTCTCTTAATAGAGTTTAATTCAATGTTCTTAATTTCTTGAGCTTTCTTAATAACTTGTGGAACATGTCTATGTCTACTAATTCTCTTGATTTCTGGCATGTGCTTGAATCTTTCCTTTAATTTATCATCATATTCTAATTTATTTCTCTCTCTGGTAGTCTTAACATTAGATCTTTCCCAGGCTTTACTTCTCCATAATCTAACGTTACCATCATCAGAACCACTGATAATATATTTAGAATCCATAGAGTATTTAACTTGGAAGACATGTTGCATTCTCTTTGTATGGTAGATTTCTCTTGAATGACCATGGTTAGTCTTGAAAATTCTGATAGTTTTATCGTAAGAACCTGTTACAATTTCATCACCGGTTGGAGAGAAATCGACGTCCATAACGGCAGCGACATGATCTTTGAAGACATTAAGGGCACGAGACATATTTCTCATATCATAGTAGTAAGCGTTATGATCTTCATTGGCAATAACAAAATTGAATGCTTCCATTGGGTTCCAACATATGGAATTTGTTCTCATAGTTTGAACAATCTTTTGTGTTGGAGAGTTGGTTCTTAAATCGTATAATACAATAGAGTTATCTGAACCAGTACTGGCTAAGATATCACTTTCATTTTGGTTGAATTTAACGTTTGTGATATTATCAGCACCCCATGATAAGTTAGTTAATGGCTTGGACCTTTCAGCATTCCATAATTGAATTTGTGCACCACCTGTTACAAACGAAGAGTTTCCTCTATGATGATCTAGACCTTGGAAAGCATGTTCACCATAAAATGTCTTGATTAGACCCTCAGTAGAGTTTAATTCTAAATCAGACTTAACATTTGAATAATCATCCATGTTAACAGACCATAATTTAATTGTTTTATCATCACCACAAGATAACATGACACTTTCATTCTTCTTCTTAGAAACTTCTTCTGGAGTAATACATAAACCAGTAACTAAACCATAATGAGCTTTGAAGGAAGCATATTCACTGTGGGTAGACATATTCCAATACTTAACAACACCATCACCGGAACCTGTAGCCATCTTATTTAGATTACTGTAGTTTTTGGCAATAATGTAAACACCATCTCTGTGACCATGACCAAATTGACCAACGAAAGGTTGCGCAAACATTCTTTCTAATTTGGTTGCATTTAAGGCCTTGGTATATTCACGAGCTCTTTCAAATGGATGTAATTCTGGGTTTAAGTTTCTTGGTAGTTGTGATTCCTGAGTGCTCTTGACTGGGACATAATCGTCAGAACTTCTTTTAATAGTTTTAATCTTCATCTTAGCGGGGATGATTATATTTGATTGAGTTTCCACTTGAAATAATTCTAATATTATACTTCTATACATCATATTATTATAGGTAAATAATTTTCAGTGATGAGTTTTGCGATGAGATGAGATTATCAAAATTTTCAAATGAAGCTCATCATTAGTAACGAGTAATAATAACGCTTGAAATATAATTAATTAATATTATCAATTTATAAAATGTCTATATATATGAAGATGTTTAAGACTGAATAGGGTTATCTATGTTGGTGACTGAAAGTCTTATGTTGTCCATGATTGGCTTACCAATTCTTTCAATGACATCGTGAGCCCAAAGGACATCTAGATGAGAGTATTCATCAATGTACCAGATCTTGTAGACGGAGTTATCTTCGTGGTTAATGAAATGGTTTATTAATTTCTCACCATCTACTAATCTATCTTGTCTTGGTATAAATAACATAATTTGTGGGTAATCTTCTATAGTTGCTCTTGGTTCATTTAGATGAATATTATCGGCATTTTCGCTCTCAGAAATTGGGAACCAAGTCTTTTCATGAGGGAAAATCTGATCAGAACCGTATTTGAAACTGATCTTATTTGGATCAGGACTCAACCACCATTGCATTAACTTAACAGATATACTAACTGGAGAAAACAAGAAATTACGATCCCTTAGGACTTTATCCCATAGAACATCATTCCAGTCAAATAAGTAATTGAACATGATATATGAGAAGAATGAGAAGAGTTTGGTACCGACACCAATATTTCTCATGAACATCATTAATGGGATAAATGATTTCTTACCAAATACCCAAGGATGATCAATACCACTCCCCATGAATTTAACAAATGCTTTTTCATCTAATAATGGTCCTGGATAAATGGCTGGTGCTAATGCAATGAAGTTTTCAATTTTATCAATCAGTGTGAAATCTTTGTTGTATAATTTCTCACCGTTAACTAAACCCATTAAACCTTGTGTAGTACCTTGAGAATGAGCGACCAGCGTTAACTTTTGCTGGTTAGTTTTCTCTAAGACAGTCTCAATTAGAACTTTAAGATCGTACTGAGCCATTTCATGAATATCCCAGTCCCATTTCTTTCTCTTGTCGTTATTCAACTTCTCCATGTCCCATTCTGGATTTAAACCACATCTGTTATTACCTAACCAAATATCGAATCCAGATTCGTATAAATAATATGCTAAAGATTTTCTACCAGTGGAAGCAAATGCGCCTGCACTTTGTAACAAACCATGCATCATTAACATCGGATGCTTCTTATTATTGGCCATATTTTTTGCTCTAGGCACTAAATGCCATAGATCTAAAACAAAACCATCATCTGTGGTAATTCTAAATTCCTCCATATGTATATTATATTGAGAGAAATAATATTTTAAATCAGCTACTAATCTAGTATCTTCCAACGCTAACACGTTACCTTGGAAAGGATTATCATGAGCCACTCCATCTTCTATCGTAGATACTTTAGTAGCATTTGAAGTACGTTTAAAACTTTGCATAGGCATGTTTGCTTCCACGCTAGTGATTGTATGATCGTATTCTATGTTATTCTCATCGTCATTTTCGATATCCAATGGAGTTCTCGACGAAACTGATGCTCTTGAGTGACGTCTAATCTTGTTCGGACTTGGCTTCTTGTTTGGCTTGATAGGAGTCCTGGAGCTTCTTACATCTCTTGGATCTGGTTTCTTTTTAAAATGAACAGTGGTGAAGTTATGCCATAAGGATAGCATAAACAACACTGTAAGAAACCAGAAAAGGATAAAATTGGACACCAACTGTTGTGATGCACTAAACATGATGTCTTAACCCCTATATAACGCCTGACAAAAGCTGTATGTGTATCTTTTAAACAAGTCATCTAACGTATTCTCATCTGTTTATCTTTGCGTTTTTCTATTTACATTTTGATGCGCCTACTAAATTGCTTTTGGAGGGTAACATTGTAGCAGTTTAGGTGCAATTTATTGTATAAATAAGCCTAATGAGTCATATTGGGGGTTGGTTTAGCTGCTATATAAGTTATGTAACGGTTTAGCTGTAGTTTTATTGGAGTGAATACATATATTATGCCCAATCTATGAATATTCTTGATTATTAAGGCAACGGCTAGCAATAAATTGTATCTGAAAAATTATTAACATTTAATATAAAGCTTGACAAACATTCATTTATTATTACTATAAAACATAATCAAAAAGATAGTCAAATCATATTGATGTCGTCATTTTCAGTTGACAGCAAGTTCCCTTCCGAGATACCAACACTTTCAGGCTCCTCATTGGATATTAATGCTGTCCATTTCACAAATCAAATTCTACTTCAGATACGATTGAACGGTGAGGTTGATGTGACGTACGAGGTCACTAAACGTGGATTAAACAGTATAGATCAAAATAGACAGCGTCCTATTGCGGGTTACGCGATCATAGATGAAGAAGAAGATGACGAAGAAGATGAAATGTCATTCGGTGCTATAAGAGATAATCTATCGGACTACCAAGTGGTAGCCAAATTGGGTGATGCTAACGATACAAAAATACCTGTTATATGTACACAGATCGCAGAATTATATACTAGTGTTCTGATACCATTTCTAAAGGAAATTAGACCAGAAATGACAGATGTTGCCAATGGTGACAGCTTATTAATTACATTAAGTAGTAAGATATGGAGAAATGCGAAGGGGGAAGAAACTAACAATGATACAGATTTTGGTAAATTAGTATTTATTCTAAAGACTCTTAAAGAAATGTATACTAATTAAGTACTTTTATTGAATAGAATTATTCTCTATATATGAATGCAAAATACACTTCTGCGAAGTAAAAAATTCTCTATTTAGAATCATCAATGACAGCCATATCTAGCACTTGTAATACACCAACACCATTACAAAATACCACTAAATCTCTATAACTCACAGGATCAATTAAACCAGTAGATTCAAAAGCATTATCTTGCTCATTTTGTTGTTCCGGAGTTATTAGTTTTTTAATCTTTTCTACAACTTCATTGTTCTTTTGAACGTCCTTGATAGTAACTTTAACCTTCATCTTAGCTCTAACAATTGGGATAATTTGCTTGGCAATTAATAATTTAATAGCTTCTAAAGCTTGTAACTTAGCTGGCTTATTTCCTACGGGGCTAAACTTTAATTCTAATAACGCTTTATGAATCATAGTTGGTGGATATCTCTTCTTTGAAGTAGGATTTATACATTTAGCACTGATGATTGTTAACATTTCATTGTTTATTTTATTTATCATAAGTTGTCTTTCCTTTTCAGACAATTGAATTTCACCTTTAGTTAGGATCAACTTAATAATTTCGTCGACGTCAGTAGTACCGAAACACTTCAACAGATCTTCTTTGGATGCAACAAGACCCTTGTTAACATTCATAAATACTTGATGAATCTGTAACACTTCATCGATATCCTTTTCGATACCCTTTCTGTAATCCTGCACCTTATTCTGATAGCATGCGATTTCGAATCTCTTACGCTCCTTTCTTAATCTTACAAAGGAGACATTTGTTAACTTGATTTGACCGGAAGGTTGTTGAATAACCATTATACACTACTTTGCTTGTTTATTGGTGATATGGTTAGCTCATCGACTCATATTACACTATATTACATAATACAACCAGGAAAATTTTCTATAAGTAAATAGCCCGAAAATTTCAATATAATATAATTTCATATTATAAATCAGTAGTGTGTCACTAACAATTATAAAATGCACATATGTATAAGATACACTAGATATATGATACATGATTATCAAGGAATGGTAGTTTAAAAATACTTTTAGTTAGTATAAATCGTATAAATGCAGACAAGTCTGTATTTGCATGTGATGCTTGGGTGTCCATTATTGAAAAGATATAAATATGTAAGGACTATCTTGTTAGTTATATAAACAAACTTTTAGATAATGGATAGTTATCGAAGTAGATACATATATACTACTTTTGAGGTTGGTAAATCTTCTGAAAATGCCGACTGATGAAGAATCACAATTTTTGAGAGGTGCCAAAAGCGATGGTAACCCAAAATCTCAAGTTCATTATATTTCCATTCCTATTGATAGGAATCCAGACTTCGAAGATGTTAATGATGATGCTACTCCTTTAGAACATTCTTTTAATACAAGAAGACAATCGATCTTAGATCAACCAATTGGTTCTTTCCGTGGTGTTAATTCTATAAGTAGATTCGCTACATCTCTACGTAGAGCAAATTCCTTCAGACATATTGATGTCAATGCAGAAACAGAACGATCCTTTTTCAAAGATTCAAATGATGAAATATTCGATCCTGATACCCTAGCACCTGCACATAATGGTAGAAGACTTTCAGTGGCTTTAAGACCTATTCAAAATATTTCAATGCGTCCATCAATTACAAATTTGGACACAACTAGAGGATCTGTAGACAACCCATTCTTAGACGAAAGTTCCGTTGATTATGGTTCCACTTATTCCACTAATGCTCCAGACGAAACAAGTTCATTGTTAAGAGGTTCAATATCTATTGCTGATTTAGCTGGTAACTTAAGTAGAGATGGTTACAACGGTACGATTGCTGGTGATACTGACTCAATTGTATTAAAGAGAGTCGAAGATAAAGATGGTAAAGTGATTACTGTTCTTGCTGGTCAATCGACTGCTCCACAGACTATCTTTAACTCTATCAATGTGCTTATTGGTATTGGTCTATTAGCATTACCATTAGGTTTAAAGTATGCAGGTTGGGTAGTTGGTCTAATCTTATTATCAATTTTTGCATCAGGTACTTTTTGCACCGCAGAATTACTTTCAAGATGTTTAGATACTGATCTAACCTTGATGTCATATGCTGATTTAGGTTATGCGGCCTTTGGTAATAAAGGTAGAGCTTTAATCTCTGCTTTATTTACTTTAGATCTATTAGGTTGCGGTGTATCTTTAGTAATTCTATTTGCAGATTCTTTAAATGCACTATTCCCACAAGTTTCCATTACATCTTTCAAATTAATGGCTTTCTTTGTCATTACACCACCTGTGTTTATCCCATTAAGCATTTTATCAAACATTTCATTATTAGGTATATTATCCACTACTGGTACCGTAGTAATTATTACCATTTGTGGTTTAATTAAACAGAATGCACCAGGTTCTTTGATCGAGCCAATGGAAACTCATTTATGGCCAAAAGACTTTAAAAGCTTTTGTCTATCAATTGGTTTATTAAGTGCCTCATGGGGTGGTCATGCAGTTTTCCCAAACTTGAAGACTGATATGAGACATCCAACGAAGTTCAAAGATTGTTTGAAGACCACTTATAAGATTACTGCATTGACTGATATCGGTACTGCCGTTGTTGGTTACCTGATGTTTGGTGCTACTGTCGAAAACGAAATTACCAAGAATGTTCTTTTATTAGATGGTTATCCAAACTTTGTTCATGGATTAATCTCTGCCCTAATGACTATTATCCCAATCGCTAAGGCTCCATTAAATGCAAGACCTATCATTTCAGTTCTAGATGTTATAACAAATGTTCAAAATCCAGAGAGTAAATATGAAGGTGCGAAGCTAAAATTTGCGCAAGTTATCCACGGTGGTAATGCTATTTTAGTTAATGTAGCATTTGTTATTATTGCTATAATTTTTCCACAGTTCGATAAATTAATTGCATTTTTAGGTGCTGGTTTGTGTTTCACAATTTGTTTAATTTTACCATGTCTATTCTATTTAAGAATTTGCAAAGATTCCGTTAAACCATGGGAAAGAATTGCATGTTACATCACTATATTCTTTAGTGTTATCTTCTCAGTATTAGGTATCGGTGCTGCAATCATCGCCTAAGAAGATAAATAACTACATATTCTTTCTTTAACTATTTTTACTTCATGTTGTTTATAATATTAAGTATACATAAATAAATATTTACACATTTATCCGTTATTTTATTAGTTCGATTTGGAAGGTTCCTTAGACCTGCTAGCTAATGAGTTTATACCTTTAACTACTGCTGGACAATAATGCTTTGAAAGAAGAGCATTTTCCCATAAAGTAGCGGCTTCAGCATTACATCTAGAAATAATATCGGAAGTCATACTGTACGCACCATTACCAATTCTATCTTCAGTAGAGTATAACCCACTAATTTCAGGAAATCTATTCATCAACTTATCTAAGAATTTAAGTAAAGCATAAGATGTCTTTTCTGGGGTATGTTCCATGCACATATACAGTCTCTTGGTGAATGCAGCAGCTCTTTCTCTAGTACCTGATTTAGATCTGAAAAAGATGTGATCAAGTGCCTTCAGTAGTAACTCTGCCTTTGTTGAGACATTGACTGTTGGTTTCACTAATTCATCATTTAATGGATCAGCTAATCTTAAAGATTTATATGACAGTTCAATATCAGCATCCAAAGCCACATAGAATAGAATTGAGTATAATGCATTAGCAAAGGTTGATAGATCCATCGATATTTTCATATGTTGATTACTGGACACTAATGAGAATGCACTGACAATACAAAGTAACACCTTTCGTACTTCGGCTGAATCCAAATCCTCGAAATTAGCATCTAAAACCATCTCCTTCATGACTTCTAAGAAGTCACCTAATAGATCAAAATTGGCCATGTTACCAAATTTGGCCAAACCTTCTAACACCGCACCGACAAGGTTTGAATGTCCCATCTTTAGGATATTCAAATATAATGCTAGCACCAATTTTAAGATATCAGCTTGATTTCTTTCTCTTTCTTCAGCAGAGACCACTAATTCAGCTTTACGCATTTCTTCGTCAATGTCCTTTTCTTCCTTTCTTTGTTTTCTTTGCTTCTTTGAAAGATGAACTCTATCCTTTTTATTTATCTTCATTGACATCTCTTCATTGTCATCTCTAGTATTTGGATCATAATCCTGTAGAACATCTAACGCTAACAGAGCATTTAGGACGGATTCTTCAATCATATAATTTCTCACCTTAATAACCTTTGACATGATTCTAACAATTTCAACTGAAATATTACCTTCATCATCACCATTAAATAGACCTTCAATAGTCTTAATAGTTGTTAGGGAGATTGGATCGACTGATAAATTTGGTTTACAAATACGACGAATTAAAATAGAAAATACTTCACTTCTAAAGTTGAAATGCGAGGCATTAGAGATAATACCATTAGCAGCTTGCATAGCATTAACACCTAACGATACATTTATTGGGTTAGCATTGTTTGGAACCTTAGATAATTTTGTTAGCACGTTAATATAATTTCTGTAATTGACCACTAATGTTTGTTCAAAATTTCTTAAGCTTGCAACTTCCTTAGTAACCTTTTCCTTTTTCTCTAGGTCTGTTAGTGGTCTAATTCTATAACCTGGAATGATACTATTAAATACTGGGACTAAAGCTAACATTGAGAATTTGCAAGTGTTAGGATTCTTGGACTCTGCCATCTTACAAAGACGTGTTAATGAGAAAATATTTTCTTCTGGATCTTCCATAACCTTTTCAACTAAATCTGAAATATCTTCCTTAAGTTGATTGATCTTTTCTTCGGTATCAGGTTCTTCTTCCTTTTCAGATTTTCCTTCAAATTTGGTTACAGGTTCCTCTTCTTCAGACTCGTCTTCCATTTCTTTCTCTTCCTTTAGTTGTTGTTTAGTCTTTTGCTTCTTTAGCATATTTCTTTCAACCTTACCATTAATCTTAATTGGAAGACCTTCAACCATACCTTCATCAACATTGTTATGAACTCTTGGTTTTAATTCATAGTCCTGTTCTTCACTTTCCCAAGAAGTATGTCTCTTCTTTCTACTGACAGGCTCTTCACGATAGACAATATGTTCTTCTTCAGAGATTTCACCAACATCGTTAAATGAACCGCTTTCTAGTAGTTCATCTTCCTGTCTTCTTTTACTTGCTGTTCTTTCTTTAATAGTGGACTGAGATCTCTTTTGTCTAGCCATTTTTTGCTCGTGTATTATATGATCGGTCTAATTAAGTCTAGTAATACCTTTCTAAATGTTTTGTATTAAGCTCATTTATTAAAAGAGAGATGAGATGAGCTTCAAAAATTTTCATTATTTTTTTCAGAAATTTCACGAAGCGATGAGACGGAAATAATATGGAAAAAGAACGTCACAAATGTATAAATGATAATTAATTATATGATATATTAAAAGCTTAACCGCGTCTAAACTGATAACTTTTTCGTATTTATAAACTCTCTAAATATGTACGAACTTCATTTTCTATAAATTGATCCAAATTATCGTTCTCAACGGCGTCACCATAGCCAGATAAATGAGCTTTAATCTCCTTTAGTGCAATTTTACCGGAGAATACTTTCTCACC
This sequence comes from Kazachstania psychrophila, assembly GCA_030579255.1. NCBI lineage: Eukaryota > Fungi > Ascomycota > Saccharomycetes > Saccharomycetales > Saccharomycetaceae > Kazachstania > Kazachstania psychrophila. The sequence continues at coordinate 287,444 of JAKTQD010000013.1, read as the reverse complement.
CATAGCTTGGTCCATAATCATTCTAGCAAAATCAATATCAGCCTTTGATAAATATGCTAAAATTAGAGCCTCAGTCACAAGGTCAGCTGGAGATAAGGATGTAATTTCATTCACCTCTCTGCTGATATATGGAATAGTTTCATTAAACATTTCTAAGGAATTATCGATGTTAAATTTAGCATTGACCACTAACAGGGTACGAACAACATTGACCCTAATTTCTTCTGAGGAAGTTTGGGGTATGTAATCTTGAGCAAGATCTAATAGTGATTCATCTGCTTTAGTATATGCTAGATATGCAGATGCTAAGAATTTCTCAAATTCTAAATCTTCTTTTTTGGCTAAATAGGCACTTTCAAACATATTGTAAAATCTAGAGAAGCCTGCAGTATCTAACTTGGAGATTGAAAAAATTCTTAGGATAGACTTAAACAAATCAAAGTTTTCTTTCAGTAGTTCCGAAGTTTCTAGTTCTTTCAGAATCTTATCGGAAACATGCTCGAGGCGTTCTTTATCTATAATACTATCTTGTAAAACTATGCTTTCACCTAATTGAGAATTAATTTGATCAACTTCTTTAACATAATTTTCCTTTACTTCCAATTCTGTTTCCTCAAGGGTTAACTTTTCATTGGTACCGGTTGTTTTAACCAGGGTATGTATATAAGTTGGCCATTTTTTTAGTATACTAAAAGGGAAAGCTTCAGAAACATAGAATACCTGAATTGGTGTTAAATCAGCTATCTTTGAACTTAAAACATCAAATGATTTAGAATATTTTAAAATAGTAGGCAGACAGATGGTTACATTTTGTTCTAAAGCATTGGAAGTAAGTTTGTCTACTATTTTCTGAGTGACAAATTTCTTATCTTGAAGTTTATCAATTAAGTAGCATGATTTTGATAAATCACCTAATGTAAGAGCTTCTTTTCCATCTTCAATATCTACACTATCAAAGAATACAACCTTTTCTAAAACTGCACTTAATAATTCATCTGGGACAGTATTTATGGTCTTCTTATAGTCAACAAATAGATCCCATGACGATCTTAATCTACCTGGATTATACTTAACTACTTCCAGAAGAGCCTCTATAGATAATACTTGCCCAATATCTTGAAGTAATTTTGAGTGTATAGTGGCAATACCATAATTATACTTACTTAATCCTTCAATTAATTTGTTGTGGATCAATGCAGCCTCTTTATTTTGAATCTTCATATCTTGTATTATCTCTCTCATACGTGAGGACATGTCATATGGTTCTATCTCATCGCTATCTTTAGGAATATGATTTTTAATGGGTTGGAAACTTGAGTGTTCAAATAGTTTGGTATACGTTTTGCTAATCTTTGGATCAATTCTTTTAAGAAGAGCCCTATTGACAGAAAAATATCTTCTAAGGGTGAACATAACGATATAACCTTTGATTAATTAGCTTGTAACTATATGGTAGAAGTAAATTGATAGGATGAACACTTCAGCTGATATATTCTATGAGTCAAGATGGCTATATATATATTTCTTATTGTCCGAAAGAAAGTCCCGATGACAAAAAACAGTAGCCAAGAAAAGATGTAATATCTATAGTATACAAATTATTTAACGATGGAATGCTATAAAAGACTATATATGATAGCTATAAGTTCAATCATCTTCAGCATCGAAAGAACCATCAGACTCTGCTCGTTCTTCATCATTGTCTTCATTGTCATCGATGAAACTATCATCGGAAAGATCGACATCTTCAGTGTAGGAAGTTTTTGTAGCTCTTTCTCTGTTTCCTCTCTTTCTTGGCTGTATTTCTTCCTCATCAGCATCACTAAGAATTTCTAAGTCACTTTCATCAGACAACTCTATTGTTTTTTTTGCTTTCTTTGGAGTAGGCCTCTTTTCCTTTGTTTGGATTGGCTTATCTTCTTTCTTCACTGGAGGTTCAGGAGTAGTTCTTTCAGACGAGCTTTCCATGTTGTCGAATGCTGAGCTGATCTTCTTAAACTTGCTTGAGAACATACTTATACCATTTTCTGGCTCTTCCGTCTTTGGTTTAACATCAAAAATAGTAGATGCACCTGTAGAGGTACTTGTTGTAGAAGGTGCATCAACGCTCATAGTTTCAGGTACAGATGCTGAGGTAGCCACTGGAGTTTCTGTTGGCGCTGGAGTTGCAGATGGTGTTATAGCTGTAGAGGATGGTTCCGTCTTAATCTTAGGAGTACGCTTTACTTTAACAATAACCTTTGGTTCCAATAAAACTCTTTCAAAATTTGCAAGTTCTTCCTTAATTTTCTTAGTTTGTCTTTTCTTTGGTGCTTTCTTGGATGGATCGTATTCGCTATCTTCACCCTTTCTCTTACGCTTTCCTTTAGTCTTGGATGATTTACCACTAGTAATACCGTTTCGGGATTCAGTATCAAGCTTCATAAATTCTTCATAACCTTTCATGAATGCATCTAAGTCAATGTTCCAAATATCTTTAGCAGAAAGTTTTAATAATTCTTCCAATTCTACTTGCTTCTCTTGCTTTTGTTTCAATAACTTGTTATATCTTTCTTTGGTTAAAGACCAAATACGCATACCAAGTAAGTATTCAAATGTACCATACTTCTCGTCTGGACCATTAACGATTCCATTTTCATTTTCATCATCATCGACCTCATCGTCCTTATCTTCATTGGAAGTATCATCTTCAACTTTACCATAGTAAGGTTTACCAGCCTTGTTAATTCTTGGGAAACCCAAACCCTCTATTTCTTCTATTAAATCTTTACGTGGTTTATTAGTAACAGATAATAATTTGTCAATAATCATCTTAATAAACTTAACTTGATAGCTGATTTTTTCAAGTTCCCATTGTAGGATTTCACTCATATAGTCCTTTCTTTTTTGATAATATTCTAATCTTACGTAGTAAAATTCAGATAAGATTTCATTTGGATCTTGGTATCTCTTAATCTTACCATGCTGATCAAAAGCAACCATGTTTAGCATACTGATAGATGAGGTTAACTTAAAACGTTCATAGAAACCAATCTTTCTTGTTTTAGTCATTTCTTCATCAGACAGAGTGATAATAAATTTAATATCATTACCATGTTGTTCTTCCATATCTTTAATCCATGGCCTAGTCTTTTCATTACCACTTAAACCTAATAATAGATATTCCTTAATTGTAGAGGTCCAAGTTTTGGCAGGTAATTCGGTAATTTCTAAAGTATTTGGGCCAATTTGCTCAATTATACCGTACATTCTATAACGTTGTGGTTCAATAAGTTCAATAGAACCTGTCCAACCTCTGAACCATGGATGTAACGGTTCTAAACCTTCGTTGTTCATTAAATGCTTAATGTTTCTCACAATCTCCAATGGGTTGAAGGATGGAATATTTGTACTCCAACCGGTACCAATACCTTCACAACCATTTACTAATATCATTGGAATGATAGGTAGATACCATTCTGGTTCGACAGTCTTTTCATCGTCTTGTAAGTAGTTGAATAAAGGATCATCAGCAGGATGGAAAATCTTTCTCGTAAGCTTATTAAGTTCGGTGTAGATATATCTCGCAGCAGCAGCATCTTTACCACCAGCAGCTCTTGTACCAAACGCACCATTTGGCATTAACAGGTAGATATTATTAGTACCAACGAAACTTTGAGCCAAAACAATAATTGTTTGTGCTAATGAATCTTCACCATGATGATAAGAAGTAGCTTCACTAACGTATGGGGCTAATTGTGCAACCTTAATTTCGTTTCTTAAGTTACGCTTAAATGAACCATACATAACCTTTCTTTGACCGGGCTTGAAACCATCTAACACATTTGGAATGGATCTAATGTTATCAGCTAAGGAGAAAAGAATTAATTCTTTGTTAATGAAATCACTAATTGGGATTTCGGTAATCTTAGGATCTAAAACAGTACCAGGCTCATATTGTCTCAACCACTCTTTACGATCGTCAGCCTTTTTCTTGGAGAAGGCTAAATCGATTAAATCTTTATCATCACCTTGTAGAGCATGGAACGTTTTTAAGTGACCGTCTAAATCTTGAAAATAGTTACGAACTTCGTCTGCTTGAGAAGTACCCAAACCCTTATAATACTTTTGTTTCCAGGTGTATTGATAACTTTCTTCTTCTCTCCATTTTTCGTAATCAGGCATATTATAGAACGCTATAGTTTGCTTTCTTGGCTTTGTAATTGTAACTTTAACAATAGGTGTGATAAACTCGACTAAAAATCCAGGAATTTCTAGTAGACCAGGGAACGATGTTTCTATAAAGTTGATAATCAAACCTTTAATATGCGAACCATCGTGATCTTGATCTGTCATGATCATTAGATGACCATATCTCAGTGATTTAGTATCTTCATACTTCTTCTTATGTTGTAAACCCATAATTTTCTTAATAGCTTGAATTTCAGCATTTTTTAAAATTTGATCAGCACTTGCTTCTCTAACATTTAACATCTTACCACGAAGTGGGTAACAACCATAAAAATCTCTACCAACAACCGACAGACCAATAACAGCAACTGACAACGCAGAATCACCTTCTGTTAAAATCAAAGTACATTTGTGGCCATCCTTGGTACCAGCCTTATTGGCATCTTCTAATTTTGGATATTCTGTAATTCTACTCTTTCTTGTACCATCCGATTTCTTTAAGGCATTATGATCATTTTCATCAGCAATCTCAAAAATTTTGGTTGCTAGATCAGTCTTCATAATCTTATTAATATATTCATTGGAAACTTCACAACGGGAACCAAAATCTTTGACTCTAGTTGTTAATTGCTCTTTAGTTTGGGAGGTGAAAGCTGGGTTTTCAACCAAACAATTAACGAAAATAAAGATATTATTCTTAATTTGAAATGGCTTAATCTTCTTCTTTTTCTTCTTCAAGAAATCTGAAACCTTCTTAACAATTTGATCTGTGATGTAATTTACATGAGTACCTCCTGAAGTAGTAGCAATAGAATTAACAAAAGATATTTGCTGAAATGATATATCAGAGACGGCAAAAGCAATTTCCCAACGATCACTAATTCTTTCATACAGAATTGTAGGACTGCTTTGTGTAGTGGCATCTTGTCCATTATCTATTTGTTTTTTCTTCTCTAAAGATTTCAAGTATAATTCAACGTAGTTTTTGAAGTTACGAATCCTTAAAGATTTACCATTCAAAAGGACATTAATATCACGAACAGAACCATTGATATCATAAACACGACGACGCATAACACCAAGAATATCGTTATCTAGGGTTTCCATGTTAAATCTCGATAGGTCAGGTTTGAAAGAAATTTTTGTAAAAGACGGACCCTTCTTGTAAGAGGTAATAGTTGGTGGGTTACATATATTCATGTTCTTTTCCCATTTTTGGACATATCTCTTGCCGTTCTTTGTATCAGCTGTCTCTAAAGTAAATTCAGTGGAGAAAATATTACAAAGTTTAGCACCGTAACCATTTCTACCACCTGTGACTTTCTTTTCGTCATCATCGTAGTTGGAAGATGTCAAAAGGTGACCGAAAATCAGTTCTGGAATGTAAATCTTTTCTTTATCGTGAATTTCTACAGGAATACCTCTACCATCATTTTTAACCTCAATTAAGTTTTCTTCTGGTGTGATAGTAACTTCAATTTTCTTCATAGTTGGATCACGAACTTTATTATCAGCTGCATTAACTAAGATTTCATCAAAAATCTTAAACAGACCTGGGACGATATTAACTTGCTTCTCAATCATACAATCTGTCTCCTCATCATAAATCCATTGCTCTTGCTCTTGTATTTCCACCGAACCAATATACGTGTCTGGTCTCTTTAGGATATGATCCAATTGAGAAATCTTCTGATATCTCTCAGAAGCTGTCTTCTTGTTATCAGACATCATTGATATCCTATGAAATGTATAACCTTAATCAAGTGATGAGTTTGTATTGTTTGTATTGTCTTATTGTTTTCGTTTCTTTATTTACAATTAAGTTCGTGTCGCGAAAAAACTAATTAATATATACATTAAGAATATCATTAAATATAGAAGAGTTTATTTATTATAGAATTAGATGGTTTAGGGAATGGATTTCCTTGAGTAAATACAAAGGAAGGTAGCAATGCTAATCAGCTGCCAACAGGTTCAATAAATATTAGAACATTGAGCAATTTCTATTGAAGTTGTTTATAAAATGTCTTGTAAATACCTTGTGAAATATAAATGAGAGAGAAAACAAACAGAGATGAGGGGTCATACAATCGAACAGCACTTAGTTCCAGGTTCCTTAGTCATTAACAAACTTGTTCTAGTAGCCAATTCAAAGACATCGTCGACTCCCTCACCGGTTAACGCACTACATTCCATAAATTTCTTTGCACCGATAATTCTAGCGACATTCAGAGCATCTTTCTCGTTAACCATTTCTACTTTCTCTCCTTGACCATTGACTCCACTTTCTCTTAAATCCTTCTTTAGGCCGACCAGTATTATCGAAGCGTTAGGACAGTACCGTAGAGCTTCTGTGGCCCATTTGGTTCTTGCATTTTCTAACGATTCAACATCGTCGACCGCAAACCCTATAATTATTATATCGGCTTTGGAGTAAGAGAATGGTCTCAATCTCTCGTATTCTTCTTGTCCTGCAGTGTCCCACAGTCCCAGTAAGACTTTTATACCGTCCACTCTACAATCTGTAACATAATTCTCAAAAACAGTAGGATGATACTCTTGTGGAAACTTCCCCAGAGTGAACACATACAACATGGATGTCTTACCACATGCACCATCCCCTATGATAACTAACTTTCTCTTAATTGGCTTTTCTGGCATCGTCTATTTATGTCGTATTTATGTTTAGAAATCCGTTTTCTTGATAATAAACCTTCTAGTTGTTATCTGTTAAATGAAGAAAATAGTTTATCAACTTCTTTGTATTCTAAAACCTATAACGAGCAGTCCCACTCAAATGTATCAATTCGTCTATGCACTGTTGTATAGCTTCTTTAACAATAACCCTTATACCAGATTAATTGCTCGCTCGTTCTTATTGTATTATTGAACAACTTCAATTTCCTAAATCATTTTGGGCGAAAATCACGTGTGCGACACGACTTAGACTTTGGATATAAATAGCTTACTGTTGTCACGATGTATATAATATTCTATATATATGTGCTATGGGGACTATATGTTTATTTACTAGCGTGTATTTAGCATGGATGGTGTTGAACCTGTGCAATACATTGCCTGTTCTGCAGTGACTTGCTATTTGATGTCGGCGGTAGCAGGGAAAAAGTTATTTATAATACTGTTGCTAGGAGGTTGTTGAGGAGTTGGTATATGCTGAAGAATATTTGTGTTGGTTCTCTGTGGTTGTCTTGCCATGCGAACATGTGAAATAGAACCGTTTTTGTTGGTTAATACTTGACAATCGTAGAGACTTTGCATTCTGATCAATTTATTGATAAATGTATTGAAGTCTAATCCTAAGTATATGATCCTATGGAATAATGATTCCACTTGGATATATTGTTGGGTTGGATCTTGTTGTGTTAAGAACAAGTATTCCTTATGGATGTTATCGAAGATTGAATTTTCTGAGACCATATCTGACATGTTGTTACCATTTGATATAGGTTGGCTATTACCATTGGTTTGGTTATAAGCTCTGTCCATAGAAGAATGAGTATCATTTCCCCAAATATTAGATGGTAAATAGTTAGATACATCGGTTGATGAAGTTGGTGTGATGCTATTGTTTATTCCAACAGTTGATAAATCACTGCTGTTCAATAACGGGGTACTAACGGTATTGTTATTCCAGATCGATCCACTGTTAGGTAACGAATCAATGAATGGGATTGATGCTGATGACATCGAGCCACGAATATTGTTTGATCCAACGTTGTTTAGATTAATGGATTGTGTATGAGCAGAGATTGATAATCTATGGTTGTTATTCCACAATGGATTAGCATTAGTACTTGGGAAAGTAGGATCTGCTAAGCCTGCGTAAGACAACATATCAGTTAAGGAATTTAATTCATCATTGAAAGAACCTCTTGGTGGTTCTCTGTTTTGCATTCCAAGTGGAGGAATACTTTGTTGTTGAGTAGAACTAGATCGAGGAGCTTGCAAAGGATCGATTTGGAGACCACTACTAATAGGATTAATCGTATTATGGGCGGTGCTCGGTGAGGAGAATGAATTCCAACCTGGAGCATCTATTGACTGACCCAATAAACCATTTGTTGAAGAAGTAGGTTGAGCTGGGTTTGGCGCCATTTGTGAATTTAATTGATATAAACTGTTTAATTGATGCTTGTTTTGCTCTAAACCCGGTGGAGTCAATAATGAATTATTGCTTGCAAAATATTGGTTGGTAGTTCCTTGTGCAATAGCTTGTTGATTTAATGAATTGGCAACACTTGATTCTCTTGACATCAAATTGTTTGATTGTAAAAGACTTTGTAGATGGGATGGCGAGGTGTTTATAGCATGAGATGCTGCGCTGATCATACCTGCTATATCGTCATTGACATTGTTCTGGATAGAATTTCCATTGGTCAGATTTAATTGAGAAGCCTCTAAGCTTGGACTTTCATTCATAGTTGATTCTCTTCTCAATAGTTGTATCTTGTCTTTTCTCTCTAGATTAATTTCGATTTCTTGTTGCTTTTGTTTTTCAAGTTCTTCTAAACGTTTTGTTTCCTTAATCTTCTTTTGTTCATCTTCTCTTTGCTTCCTTTCATCGTCTCTTTTACGCTTTTGTTCTTCCTTTTGCTTTCTTTGACGTTCTTGCAGTTCCTCTCTCTTACGTTGTTCTTCTAATTTACGCTTTCTTTCTTCATCTTTCTTTCTCTTGGCTTCTTCAACCTTCTTTCGTTGGGCTTCTCTTCTTTCTACTTCACGTAGTTCATTTTCTTTCTTTAACCTTTCTTGTTCTTCTACCTTCTTGCGTTTTTCCTCATCTTTAGCTAACTGTTGTTGTTTCTTCTTTTCCTTTTCTTTCTCCCTCTTCTTCTGCTTCTTTTCCTCTTTAACCTTCTTCTTCTCTTTTTCATCCTCTAGCTCTTGTAGTAATTTCAATCTGTTATTTTCAGCTTCTGTTTCATGATATGAGTCCATAATTCTACTTTGTAATAATTTAGTAATTGCAATTTGAAGCAATTTACGACCTTCCTCAAGACGATCGGCTTCATCAATATCACTTTCGTATTCTTGCTCATTTTCTTCGAGTACTTCATCATCTTCCTCAAAACTTTCTTCATTCTTATGTTCGTGATGGTGGTAGTGATTTGTGTTATCATTATCAACATAATGCTCATCGTTTGCGATAGATTGATGATGATTGCTATTTTGTTCGATGTACCCATTTTCATCATCATATTCTGACATTATACCTTCTTCATCTTCATCTTCGTCAATGTAATCAGATAAAGCATCACTGTCTTCATCTTCATCATCATATTCTGAATAATCATACCCATCGCTTAGATCGTTGTCATGTTCATATTCAATTCTACTACCATGTGAAACTTCACTCTGGTTTGTTGACGTTAGAGGATTAGTTAGGGTAGCAGCCGCAGCTGCAGCTGCCAAAGATGCACTTACAGATGAACCTCCGAAGTCATAATCAAATTTCTCTCTGAATGATTGCATAACAATTTCTTCAAATTGCTTTCTGTTTTCACCCAGCATAAATCTAGTAAATAATTCCTTTTCTAAAGGTGAAATTTCGGTAAATCCTCTCTTCTTAGTGTCATAGGAATTGGTCATTCTATCAGCAATGTTTCGTTGCAGTTCGCTATACTCATCCGGTGATAATGGCTTACCGTTATGTAACATTGTTGTAAATGCCTTAGTGTCCTCCATATTCTCATAGAGAGTTTTATCAGTATCGTTTGATTTATCATCTTGAGTCTTTTGAGTAACAAAGTTTTCAACGGCATTAAAGAAACTATTGCCGTTGTTATCCATTAAATTATCAGTAATGGCCCTCATCTCTGGGTACATCATCATTTTCTTCACATATTCTTCCGCGATCTTTGGGTGTGAGGATACAAATTTCTTGGTGAATTCCATGTATTTTCCTTTTAGTTCTTCATCATTTATATCTGAATTATCACTATTATCTGTTATTGGTTCATCATCATGTATCACCTCTACCTTCTCGCTAATAGATCCCGCGTGACTCTTGGATATTTGGTTCTTTTGTTTTGTCTGTTTAAAGTGGATAACTTCTTCTTTTAACGAATCAACGTTGTTAGAAGATAAGAAATGCTTCACTGTTTCGTCATCAAAATCACTTGGATTCTTTTCCGGCGGACTTTCTCCATTGTTATTGCTATTGTTTATACCACTTTTAGAAAGTTGAAGCTCTTTAATTATACCTAAATGGAATTTGATTGGATTGGTATCTGGATCTTTTATTTTATCTATTTCGTAAGACATATTATATATTCTCTCCATCTCGCGGTCCATGGCCATATGACGACGACCACACACTGAGCAATTACAATTATGATCACTTTGATATTTCTTTATAACATCTAACACTTCTTCCTTATCTATTCTCAATATTCTCTTTTTAGACTCTGGTGACAAAGATTCCCAATGAGAATCTAAGATACTAGCCATCGAAGATTGCTGGCTTGCAGCATTACTTTCGATATCACTAACGGTGGTGCTGCTCTTGCTCTTCTTCTTTTTGCTATTTGGCTCACTCTCCATCGGTAGCGATTCTACAATTACGTCTCCATTAGGAGCACTCTTTATAATACGAGAGGTTGGATAATCCTCCTCTTCGTTGAAAACTTCAGCTTTTACATCAGGAGGCAATATAAAAGAGTTTGCATCTGTAGTAGACCCAGACTTCTTACTGCTGCCCTTTGTTTTAGTTTTCTTCTTTCTCTGCTTTGAATTTGATGGCATTCTTTTGTAGATTAGTCGTACTTATGCGTATTGTTATTCACTGAGTTGTAACTACGTTCCTAATATGCTATCTATCTGGTTTCCCCTAGCTTTGTACTCTAAGTCAAGTGTTCCCGATACTTTAATTTTGATATTTCCCATGAAACAAATTTTTTTCTTTCACAGTATGTGTGTCCAACAATGCGCTAACAACAACACGCAAAATAAGCTGATGTGTCTCACAAAACTGATGGATATTACTACAACTCTGTCTGTTTTCTATAGGTTATGTATCGTATATATATCTATTTAATGAGTTTCATCACCCAGAAATGGCACTTATACCCAGGTAATGCACTGGAGTGTGGGGCGCTCCCGTATCCACTTGTAAGGTTCTTTTCTAGCTCAACGACTTGGAATCCGAATTTAGTCGTTGCTATGTCTATAATTTGATTAACACCGAGTTCTAAGCCCTTCAATGGGACATTGTTTTGTATGTTGGACTTCTCACCAGTGAAAGGGTCCACTTCGTATGTAGTATCGACTTGATCATCCGACTCAAAATTGTATAGCAATGGTCCGTAGTTAATCCAGTACCCTTGGTTCTTTAACACATGGACAATCGTTTGTATATAGTCCAAAATATTGGCACTTGTGTCTATGAAGAAGTTTGTCACTATTATATCTACATTGTTCTCCATATTTGCCCTAGTGAGTTTCATGGTAGGTGTTATACTATAATTTGAAGAGGCTAAAATATTCTCATTTGGTCCATAACAATCTACAAATGAACCTCCAGATATTGCCATATGTGCTGAATCATTTGGTGAAATGCTTAGTTCTAAGTCGGGTATGTTTATGGGTTTCAATTGATCATTGGTATCTTCCAAATGCGAAAATCCATGAATAAATGGATATATCGTTATTTGATCTTTCTTTAACCCTTTGTTCATTAGATACATCGATATGATAATCATATGGTAGGAATTATCATTTCCTTCACACGACACATGCAAGTTCTTCACTATATCAGCTACCAATCTACCTGTTCCTACACCAGGATTCAATATTTTTAAATTATACCCTCCTTGAATATATTTAGCTACCTTGTTAAGTAAAAAACTTCTTTCCCCTTGTGAATCTTCTGACCATTCTCTGTAAATCTGATTGAGCATCAAGACTGTTTTGCTGAAATCTAGAGGTGAGGGTTGTTTCCATGAGTCAATGTTTGAATTAGGAGTAATTTGACACTCTTGAACTGCATATGCCACAATTTCGCGGTAAAAGATACCATTTGATTCTATACACTGTTTTAATTGATCCAAATAAGCATTGTACCACGGTATTAATGCTTGTTGATATTTCGAAGTAGCATCCCATTTACATTTACGAGGATGGTAAATTTCCTGTATGGCATAATCTGTATAATGCCAGAATGATGATAAAGTTTGTTCTATTACCTGGAGTTCCAATTCATCTTCCATTCTAATTATCCCCTTTAAAGTTGTTGTGTCGAATTTATATAAAATGCTTAAATTAATTTTTTTTCAATGCGAAAGTGTCATTAAATCTTTATAAACTGAATGAATATATAATGTTATATATGTATGTTAACGTACATTCTGTACTATGTTGGTGGTTTGTATCTGTGCCTTTTGAGGATCGTCGAAAAACATTAAGCCAATGTTGAATGAATTAATTTCGTTTAATTGCCTAACACCTTCCAAAACTCTTTTCTTCCAGGCATCAGCTCTTTTGTCAAAGTAATCGTCATATGTATTAGAGTCATCCTGGGATGAAGGAATAAAGTAATCCTTGTTTATTTCAGAATCTGTTACTGGTCTCTTGGGTAGTGGGGGTGGAATCATGTCGCTATGTATTGATTCTTTTGATTGTAGAATCATATCTGATTGTGATTTTGATAAATGGACATAGCTAGATGGTACGATTGGTGGAGGAGGTGGTCTATTTCGAGTATTCATTGGCGCAATTGTTGTGACAGGTTGGACATACTCTTGTGTAATAATTTCATTCAATTGATCCATTACTTCCTTTTCTTTTAGGCCCATGTCACTCATTGAATTCTTACAACAACGAATATATATACCTAAAATTTGTTCAGGGTATTTCAACGTCATATTAATGTAAGCCTCAAAATCTTGCTCACCAGAATCACCTACAAGAAAAAACTTCTTTTGTGGATAGTCATCTAGTATCTGAGATATGGATTGTGTTTTTCTGTTAGCGCTAGAGGTCATTATACTAGCGAACATATTTCCTGAATATTGCTTTAAGAAAAGAGGACCATTTGGCAATGTATTCAGTACGTAGTCTTGTAATGTCTGGTATAGTTGTAATGGTGAGTTTGAAACATAAAAGAAATTGACGTTACATTGTGTACTTAAGGTATAATACCAACGTGGAATACCTTCAACGACCCAATCCTTCCAATCTGTAACGAACACATTTCTAAACATTGATTTTTTGTCGCCAGTAACACCAGTGTGCTTGATAGTATCGTCAATATCACTGATAACACCGATCCCATTGGGTTTAATTAGATGGCAAGGATATATGTGCGATATCACCTGATGAAAGTCAGGCGGCGTATCTATTGTAATCCTCACGTTTAAGGGTCTGAACAGCGTTTGAACTAGTAAGGTACCATCACCCCTTGCATCTGTAGTATGGAACACTGTGTGTGAAGATTGAAGGCTATCATGTTGCAAAAAATCTATAATAATACGTTGGTTCGCAATACCCCTTGAAAGAAAGCCACCCAGTCTCTGATTCAAAGTATTCAATTCATCGTTAGCTTGTGCATTCACATTTGAAGAACTTGCCACCGATGAAACTTCAGAATCCATTGATGGTAAATCATCTTCTGTATAATTATTATTATCCCAGGAGGACAACTGTGACTCTATATTACTAGTAGGAGTGTTATTCGTCTTTAAGTATTGTTTACATAACGACACAATAAGTTTGTTCTTTCTACTGTTAATATTACCGGGTGCCTTGACAGCGAACCTTAAATTGGTCTCATATAAATCAGGTTTAATCATACGAGTATAGGTTGGATAATAAATAAGATCTGTATCCCTAGGAATGGTGGGTTCGGGACTGTTACTCCCACTACCTGGACTACTCCGCGTCGCATTCACATAGCTTTCCCTAGTCGTCTTCATCAAGTTGATAAGACGTTGCTTCCTGCCAATAGGTTGAGCTGGCACAGATTCACTCGGGTCATAACTCGTCGGTGGTAAATTGTTCATTGTCTTTCTATATTTATAAAAGTTAAGTAACCTCTTCCGATCCTTGAGTAATGGCGATAATCTGAAACGGGGAACCCTGGAGAACGACCTGTACTGTTGTATAAGCATCGCTTCTTTGCTTAGTTTCAATTAAATCGTTAAAATGATGATGCATTTTATTTTTCCTGCGATTTTCAATAATTTTAAAAAAGATCGCCATACAAAATTAAAGTAAACAAAGACCCCAAACAGTTCAAAAACAGATAGCTACAACAGAACAACGATAGAACCAAGCGTCGGACACATATATACACGATAATGTCACTAGAAGAACAGTTACAAAGCAAGCAAAGAGAATTAGCGGCTCTAACAAAGATTAATGACCTAACGGGCAATATGAAGATACAATTAGATGAGCTAAGCGAACAAGTGAAACAAATCGAAAGCAACTCCTTAACCGTCAGTGAAGTAATGAAGATATGGGACTCCATAACCAGATCCATCTCTGAAGCAGGCCTAGGGTTATTGAGGTACGTCGAAAAGGACTACGAGATTGGTAGCTGGAGCAACGACGCTGCAAACGACAACGAGGTGCCTATGCCCGAGCCATTGGTCAGAGTACCACTACCAGATGAAGACACACATCATTAAGCAGCTTAACTACCACCAGATTATTAATAGATGCTGCTATGCCCTAACCCCTCTGCCCCGTGTGACCTAAAACCCCCACACACCGCACTATTTCTCCTCTTCTATTGAACGGCTGTGCCATTTTATTATTGGAATAATAGTACGTGCCTCTATAGAAATACGAAGTAGTTATTAGTATATAATAAGACTTGATATTGCAGGAACCTGTGGATCAATTCTGACATTGTGTCAGTTTAAAAGAATACAACAATTTAAAAACTTAATATAATATAATAATACAATGTCAATTACTTTAGGACAGGCAGTTTGGTCTTCCGTGAAGCCTATTATCAAAATATACCTAATTATCGGAGTTGGTTTCCTCCTGGCTAAGATGGCTATACTTACCGTTGAAGCTACAAGAGCTATTTCAGATATTGTACTAACTGTCTTACTGCCGTGTTTGGCTTTTAATAAGATCGTAGACAGTATAGAAGGTAAAGATATTAAGACCGTTGGGATCATTTGCCTGACGGCAGTCATGATCTTTGGTACAGGTCTTGGTGCCGCATATTTAGTGAGGCGGACTATGCCTGTACCTCGTGAATGGTATGGTGGGATTCTTGCTGGTGGGATGTTCCCAAATATTAGTGATTTACCAATTGCTTATATTCAGACCATGGATTCTGGTTTTATTTTCACTCCAGAAGAAGGTGAAAAGGGTATTGCATGTGCAATTATTTTCCTGACGATGTTTCTTTTCTGTGTGTTTAATCTAGGTGGGTTCAGATTAATAGAAATGGATTTCCATTATAGCGATGAAGAGAACCAGGTACCATACGAAGAGACCTCGTTACAGTCGGTGGGTAAAGAAATTGTATCCAGTGATGAATCAACTGAAAATAATAGTCGTGAAAGTGAAACCATAGCCACTGATAATGATAGTGCCCAGGACAACAGTATTAACTCCGATGTTTCTAGTGAAGAACAAGATATATACTCTTTAGATACTGCATTGACTGAGCTAGCCCCAGTTCATACCAGAACCACAACAATGAGTTATGTCAGTACGTTAGCTTCGTTAGCTTCCTCTGAATCATCTTTTATCCAACAGCCAATGGCTTATGAATCATTACCACATTCAAATCACGATAATGGAAGTTTCCAAGCGCCTTCGATTACATCATCAATCACATCCTCGACAACATCATCTACATTAAGAAACCGTAACAGAAGTAACTCTTTATCAACAATAAGATCCGCAGATCAAAAATCACTACCATTACAAAATTTAACTGATATCATCCATGAATACTCTAACGTTGACCAATTCGGCCACGAAAGAAGACCATCGTTTACGCCAAGTCTACCTGGTGACACAACAAACCCACCATACCAATACGACCAATCAAGTGCAACATCTCACCATTTAACAATGCAAATGATTAGATCATCTCATTTAACCCAGATTATCACATCCGATGCTACTGTTACCAAAAAGGATATCGATGAATCAGGTATGTGCTTACCAGGTTTTATTCAAAAACTACCATTTGCAAGATTAATTGTGTTCTTTATTAAGAACTGTTTAAGACCTTGCTCCATAGCAGTCATCGTTAGTTTACTAATCGCATTCGTCCCATGGTTAAAAGCATTATTCGTCACCACAGATACAACCCCACATATTGCCTTGGCACCAGATCAAGAACCAGCTTTAAGTTTCATTATGGATTTCACAGGTTACGTTGGCGCCGCATCAGTCCCATTCGGTCTAATGCTATTAGGCGCTACACTAGGTAGACTATCGATTGGTAATTTATACCCAGGCTTCTGGAAAAGTGCCACCGTCCTAGTCATTCTAAAGCTATGCATCATGCCAATTTTCGGAGTCATGTGGTGTGACCGTCTAGTCAAAGCAGGATGGTGCAACTGGGAAGACGACAAAATGCTTCTATTCGTCATCGCAATGACATGGTCGCTACCAACAATGACCACGCTGATCTACTTCACAGCAAGTTATACACCAGAAGACACCACTGAACCAATCCAGATGGAATGTGTCTCGTTCTTCTTAATGATCCAGTACCCTATCTTGGTCATCACATTACCTTTCCTAGTATCATACTTCTTAAAAGTACAAATAAAATTATGACCAACACCCGTACATATTCATATACATCTATACACCACACGATAAACTGTTATATTCTAATTAATAATATATTTTTATTTTCAAAAAAACAAGTTTCTCTTCAAAAATAAAAAAAAGATTCAATTTAATTTTTTGACGCGCGAAATTTTGAAAATTAACCTGAAAGTTTCAAAATTAATATCGGATTGTTAAAGGGCTATAGTTGTATATATTGAAATATAGGTAGAAAATTTGTTTTATTAAATCGTATCAAATATAGAGTCCAGTAAAGTACAGCCATGTCCGCCAAGATCCTATCCCAAGCTCCATCTGAATTAGAATTACAAGTTGCTCAAGCCTTCACTGACTTAGAAGCTGCTTCCGCCGACTTAAAGGCCGAATTAAGACCATTACAATTCAAGTCCATTAGAGAAATCGAAGTTGCTGGTGGTAAGAAGGCTATGGTTATCTTTGTTCCAGTCCCACAATTATCTGCATACCACAAGGTCCAAACTAAATTAACCCGTGAATTAGAAAAGAAATTCCAAGACCGTCACATTATTTTCTTAGCTGAAAGAAGAATCTTACCAAAGCCAGCTAGAGGTGTTAAACAATCACAAAAGAGACCAAGATCCAGAACTTTATCTGCTGTTCATGACAAGGTCTTAGAAGACATGGTCTTCCCAACTGAAATTGTCGGTAAGAGATGTAGATACTTAGTCGGTGGTAACAAGATCCAAAAGATCTTATTAGACGCTAAGGATGTCCAACAAATCGATTACAAATTAGAATCTTTCCAAGCTGTCTACAACAAGTTAACTGGTAAGCAAATTGTTTTCGAAATTCCATCCGAAACTCATTAAACAACTTAACGCTAAATTATAAAATAAAATAATTAAATCATAACATAACCAACCCCTTTTGTATCATATACACTTACATACACACTTATAACTGTCAATATATACACAATGTATATGCATTACATATATCGATATATATTTAATTAATCAAAAAACGAGAAAAATTGTAATCTGTAAAAATATTCTACTCATCTTTATTATTGTTAGCTTTTATTTTATTGATGTTTTTTTTGTATATAATTAAAAAGGGAAAATCAAACAAAGAGAGAAAAAAATGTTTAATTAAAGAAGGAAACCTGCATCACTAAAAGATACAGAACAACAACAACAATAACAACAACAACCCCATTCGCATATGAGCGCCCCAGCTAACCTATACCCAGGTTTAAACGATATAGCAGATGTTCTTGAAGAATATCCTATTGAAACGTCTCGTTATTTAACACTACTACATGAAATCGATGCGAAGTGTGTGCATTCGATGCCACAACTAAATGATAAGATCGATAACTTCTTAAGTGATTCTGTATCCACAACTAATCTAGAGACTAGTGAGTTCCGTACAAAGAAACTTACGTCTTTGAATGATATAAATGGTTTGTTTGAGGAACTGATGCCTTCTCTTGAAGAGAAGATGCATGTGTCATCAATAATGTTAGAATCTCTACAGGCTTTAAATGAAAGATTAGAGTTAGCATATGAAGTAACGATAAGGAATCAAGAAATTCCAACCAAGTTAAGACTAGGTATTGATAACCATCCTGCTATGCATCTACATCATGAATTAATGGACAAGATAGAAAATAAGAATAGTGCTAAGTCTACACAAGCTTTAAGAAGCGAGTCCAGAAGAGAAGCCATGGCTGCAAATAGAAGAGGAAACCAACAACAGCCACAGCAAGAGTTAGAAAGTGTCTTCGAAGATGAAGTATCCGTGCGAAACCTTCTTGAATCTGTTAGAAGTAACAAGAGAATCACTCCCAATGAAGTTAATGTTGATGTAAATGCTGATATGAAAAGAAGAAAGAGAAAAAATGTAGCAGAAGAAACTAAAAGGACAGCAACGATCATAAGTACGATACCACTTTCAACGGCGCCTATTCCACAGGATATTTTAAACAGATCCAAGACCAATGAATACGGTGAGCCATTATATTGTTACTGTAACCAAGTTGCCTATGGTGAAATGGTGGGTTGTGATGGTGAGCATTGTGAATTAGAATGGTTCCATTTACCATGTATCGGCCTAGAGACGCTACCTAAAGGTAAATGGTATTGTAAGGACTGTCAAAGAAAGATGAAGTTAGAATAACCATAAATGGATTATTAAAGTAAATTGTTATTCGTTTTTTCAGTTTTTAAATATAAAGATATAATATTTATATAGTCGAGTATAATTCTAATTGATGAAATGTAAACAGATGAAATGTAAAGCTAAACTGGCTAAGATGAATTCACCGAATGCTCTGTTCTTTGGAATACCTTCAAAGACGTTAGTTAATTGTAATCTTAGACACATCAATAGAATGAATTGGCCTACACATATTATGAAACCAGCTAAGAAAGCATTGAATGGGTAGTTATCTTGGATTAAAGCAACAAAAGAAAATTGTAAAACACCAATGACAACTAATATAGCACTGAAGATATCAATTAACTTTAACTTTGGGTTGTTAGAAATTTGACCCTTATATGATTCGATTGATAAAGTGATAGCTTCTGTGAAATCAGCTTTAATATCAGCCTTGGAGGTAGCGCTACTGATCTTCTTCTTTGGAATACCGGCCATTTCTTATTTATATATATATGTGTGTACGACGTTCTTACCAAATATCAATCCAGATCTACAACCTATAACAATAAAACTACTTCACTTCTTATATAAGATAAAACGCCAAATGTTTCCCAATTTGATTTTTTTGCTGAAATTTTCAAAGAACACGTAACATAATATTAAGCCCTATATTAGGGTTTGAGATATCATAAGAAACGAAAATTTGTCTATTTTCACTAATGGATTACCATCTGGAGATTATAAAGGTGTCGATGGCAGCAATATAATGGTGTTTGGGGTGTGTTAGAACGGCCAGGATATCATATCATGACTACTACACAACTGAAGAAGATAGATGATGTTCTGGGAACCATATCTGAGGGTAGAGAGTTAATAGAAATCGTCGCTGAGATACCGAATAAGTGCAATGAGAATGACGATGACAACGATAAGAATGAAGAAGAAGATGAAGAAGATGAAGATGATAACTTATATATCAATGAAGAAACAGAGCTAGGAAGGGAGAAGATTCTGATATCTCATGCACCACAACAGCGGATAGTGCCGCCTTTAAATTTTTGTCCTGTTGAGCGTTACCTATATAGATCAGGTCAACCTTCACCAGTGAACTTCCCATTCTTATTGAATTTGAACTTAAAGACTATTATTTGGTTGGCTAATGAAGAACCACAGGATACACTACTGGAATTCTGTGATAATTACGATATTACATTACAATTTGCTGCTATAAACCCCGATGGTGGGGAGGATGATAACCCTTGGGATGGTCTAACGGAACATTCCATCATCAATGCATTAAAGACTATAGTAAACCAAAAGAATTATCCATTACTGGTTTGCTGTGGTATGGGTAGACATAGAACCGGTACGGTTATTGGCTGTCTGAGGAGAATCATGGGCTGGAATTTAGCTAGTGTCTCAGAAGAATATAGAAGGTTTACGGGTAGTAGAGGTGGTAGAATTCTAGTCGAATTACTGATAGAAGCATTTGATACTAATTTGGTCAAGATTGATAAAAGTAATGCGCCGGAATGGCTGGTGACAGGTGTCAAGGATTAGAATAAATGATATTTAATTCTTAGATAGAAATATAAATATTTTGTATATATATTTACGAATATATGAATGTATGAAAAGTGCAGGTGAATATTAATTAATTGGAAGAGTTGAATTGTTCATTGATAGTTTCTCTGATGTGTTTGATGAATTTAGGTAATTGGACGTTAACTAGTTTGTCAACTTTCTCTGTCTGTTTACTACAATCAAAACTCTGGTCCCAGTACTTTTTAAAGTTTTCAACAAATTCACTAGGCAACCATTTGTTACTAACAACATTAACAAAGTTGTTCCAGGTTTGAGGAGTACCTATGGTAAATGCACTGCCCATTAGCATCCATGGGACAATTAGTCTACTAGGTGTACTAGTAATAATTGTTGACAATAAAGTCTGATTCCCGGCTCTTAATACAGGTAAATAATTTTTAATACCTTTGTAATTGTTACTACAGATAATCCTACCGGTGAAAAACATACCTAAGGAGATTATCGACGTTGGAACAAGGTATTCTTTGTTTTCTTTCTGACTAGTGAAGATATTATCGTGCAAATAATTTTGGAAATCTTCATAATGTTGTTTCTGTTCAGTTTTGTAGACCTCAAGTATACTCTTTACTGAATTATATTTGTTAATTACAGTTAAACGATTCTCATTCAACCATCTAGTAACTGGGATTAACTCAGTTACCAGGTTCCCAGTGGACAAAACAGTAGCATTTATACTTTCCAAATCGACGATCGGTTGGAACATCAAAGGGGAAGTCTCTGGGGTAAACTGCAGTGGAAGAATTACATCCTTTATATCAGAGTAGAATTCAGTCATTTGGCTTAACAATCTCTCAACTTTACCATTAACTTGTAACTATCTGCGATGAAGTTTGCAACTTCTCATAGTTTTAAATTTATCAGCTCTTCTTAATGCTAAAATCGATACATCTCGAAACTTAGTCAACCAATCATATTTGATTTTGTCAATAATTCGGTTTTAAGGTCACGTGCCAGAATGTCATATAGTATTTGGTAAATACTATAGAAGAATATGTTTATGTTCTACTTGATGAATGTGTTGCCCTCATATTAGTAGTATGTTATAAATTTTGAAGGGTCAAGGTTATTTATTTCTTGTTTCAATGACATTTATTTTTTTGTTTACTTAGAATTACTACTTATTATTTATTAGTATTAAGTGAAATCCGAATATTTAAGCAAAATTATAAAATTATGTACATAATTGAGTAAGTCGTATTATAAATATTAACTTAATCATGGTTATATTTCTAATCAATGTTATGACATAAAAAGACTCTGGTATGATGTATAAATCATACTAATCGTTCCAAATAAAATCAGGATACGATCGAAGAGTATATACATCTTTGTTTTCTTAGTGACTTCATTCTCAGGAAGCATTATACAACATTTTAAGTGCAACATGGCTGGGAAAATATAGACCAAAGGTAGGCAGCAGAAAGAACCAATGATAGAAACAAATCTATCCAACGAATCAACACCGCAATAGGCCATCAGTACCACTAAGGAGACAATTAAAGTTCTACCTAGGTTCTTTGCCCACTTGGCTTTCCAATTACGTTTACCTGAGTTTGCAAAGAATTTAGCTACTGATGCAGTATTATCTCCTCTGACAATTATTTTCTTAAATTGAGGGAAAACTTTATTTTCGATGATCTTAATGGCTGGAAACAATTGCAATGGTGTGGATAACATTATGGCAATAGAGTAGAATAATTGAATTAAATTTACTGCAATATTACTCTGAGGTAAGTTTAATAGAATAACTGTTTGTGTTTCAGCACCATAGGCTAAATAACCTACAGTAGCAATTAAAACGAATAATATGGTAGCAGTTAAAATGACTAGTGCAAGGATCATTGGGAATTTTTCCGGATATTTCATAGAATCTTGTACTGGAATAATTAAACCAATACCTTCGAATGTGAAAATAGCAGTACCAACAAATAATGTCCACCTACTAGTATTAATACCATATATGATACCTGCCGCAGGAGTCATATTTAAATCAATAAATAGACGCTTTAAGGTGAAAAACAGGACAATAACTAAACCTGCCATAATAAAGAAATTTGCGAATAATGATGGTATGGAAAGTTTTGAAATATTTCTGATAAAGGATAATGGAATGAAGACCATCAATTGAAACAACATAAGGAATCCTAAATTAACATTTTCTACTTTAAAAACATTCTCTATAAAAGCTCCAAGATTCTTGGCTGTAAAAATCATGTATGCACCGGAAAACCCTATTTGTGTAAACACTAATGCCAATAAAATGAAGAATTTCATCCAAGGTCCATATGTTTTTAACCCAATATCACCGAACGAAGATACTTTTGTAGCAACTTTAGATTGAATTAAGATGTAGTAGCACCAGAAAGAATATAGTCCAAAGAATAGAAGTAATACGATAGATAATGTTAAACCACCATTATGAAATGCACTTGGTAAGAACAGTACACCTGTACCTACAAATGATTTCATCAAAAGTAAAAATACTTTAGCTGATGATGCAGTACCTTTGATTTTAGAAACTTGTGATTGTCTTACTGCAGATGCACTTCCTAATGGTATTAATGGATTATCCTCTTCTTTATAATTGTCATCTCCAGTACCTTGTTCATTATCCTCTGGAAAGAAATCGTCTTCGAACTCTTCACCAGCAAAATGACCATAAACGTAGAGAAACTCTAAGAAATTCTTGGTTAAAAATGGAACCTCTTCTGTTTGGTTAACTCTGTTTGATTCGACATCAAGTGTACTAAGAGATGACGGTCTTGGAGTACCAGCATTACTTGAACCGTAAGTAATGGAAGCTTGAGCTCCTCTTTCTATATTATGCTTATCGTGCTTACCCTTTTGCTGCCTAGCCTTATTAACAATAAATTCTCTTCTAAATCCACCTGGAATATTTAAACCACCAGCTGCAGATTGTCTTCTGGTTCTTTCCATGAGTAATGAAACATCTTCCATACTTTTAGGTTTTTTAAGAGTTTCATCATTATTTGGTTGTGCGAATTTATAAATGTCTCTAACAATATCACCCCCTACACTAGATAAGTTTGGATCATCGATACCATCTATAGATTGACTATCTGAACTCGATATAGCATATCCAGATGCTGGATGTTTACTACTGCCTGCAGTGTTTGCAATACTACTTGTGTCATTACCACTAGCATTAGAATATTTTCTGTAGTTACTTTTTAAATAATTTTCTCGTACACTATTTATTATTTCTTCTTCTTGTTTATGATGCCTTGTTCTGAAGTTAGGTGAATTGATACTCACTAGGACATGTGAATCAACACTTTTACCAAAGCTTGCAACTACCGGTGTGGCTTTCATCATCGACCCTCTCCGACTGGCTGCAAAACTTCGTGAGGCTCCATTCCTTTCTGGTATATCAATAGTGTTCAACTTATATGTATTATCACGCGATAATGAACTCCCTACTAAACTATTGTTCGAGTCTGAGGTATTGGGAACTCTAAGTGATGAAGACCCAGTATTGCTATTACTTAACGACTTATAGCCTTCTTTGTCGTACATTTCTAAAAATAACTAGTTTTGAAAATAATCACCTCTGTACTACTAAATTATATTTGTATTGTAAAGAAAATCTGATTATAAACCTATTTCGTTGTTATTATGAACCTCCAGGATCCTGTTTAGATTTCTTTACAACCAAGAAAACTCCGTGAAAGTATTATACATTTAGTTAATTAGGTTTTCTTATCATAAAATTCTGTTACTGTTTTTCAGCGTTATTGTTTACCCTTCGTGAGGCACGGCTGTCGCTTTTTCAATTCTGACGTATTTTCTGTATTGTATAGAGTTGTATCATATAAATATTATTATATTACAGGTTATAAAATAGTGTAGAGTTATCCTATATAGAGATGTATGTGTATCAGTTTGTCATAAAGTCGAAGATGCTACCCATATCAACGTAACGACGACCACAGTTACTTAGATATTTCTGTACTACACCACGATTGGTGTCAAAGAGTACTCTGTTTTGTTCACTTAGAGCTCTGATAGATGATTCTGAAAGTTCTTCAGATGGATAGTTCTTATCACCTTCGTAATATAATGGCTTCAATTGTTGTTTCTTGTTCTTATCGCTGTCAAACAAGGAATCGAAGTATAGAATTTGGTTATATAATTGCTTGTCTGAGTATCTGTATCTCATGACACCCGTGCAACCATCTTGTAAACAACGTTTACCAAAGACTGAAATTTGTCTGGTGACATTACCACATGTTCTATCGTCACAATACAACCAACCTGCATAGTATAAGGAGATATGGGCTCTGATTGAGGATTCCAATTGACTACTCATTTGAATTGGACTGAATATATGTTCACACTTCTTACATTGCAAACCGTTGAAACACATCTGATAGAAATCAGAAGCAATGATACCACCGAATGGGAAAGTTTGAGAACAATTTGGACAGTGGAATTCTAAAACAGTAGAATCCTTGAATCTTTCCATATCTGAAACGGTAGTTTCTAATGGTTCTAAACTATCGATACCAGTACCGTTGTTATCTTCAGCAAATCTTTTGGCATATTTCTTGCTATCAAGACCTAAAGCTTCACTTAAACGAACCACATCGAAACCTTCGATTCTTTCTAACAGTCTTTCGACTGGAGAAAATATTTGTTTTTCTAAATAGTATTCTGGATCTGGACTTAAATTGTTACTTTTAACAATAACTTCGTTCAAAGCATATGCTCTTTCAGCGAAATGAGCAGCAGCAGATTCTTCTTTTGTATCAGTTTTCTTTGGCTTTGTAATAACGAAAGTAATGACACTACCGGCCTTAACAACTCTACCAGCTTGTCTCATTTTCAAGGCAACTTGCACAGCAGGCATGGTCTTACCATTCGGATAAGCCTTTGGATCCTTTGAAAGTTTAGTATTAATCTTAAATTTATCAACTCTGATATCATTGTTTTCGATCTTACTTCTGATATCTTCTAAGAAAGCATATATCTCTTGCAATGCAGTTTCTGGATCTTTATCCGATAGTAATGTATTTAAGACATGCACCGAGATATCCTTCGATAGAGGACAATATTCACGACGTTTCATATCTAAACCTTTAACTTCCAAGACAACATGCTCATTACCATCCTTATCAATAGTTGAAGTTAATGCAGCGTACTTCTTCTTAGCATGCAATAATAACTTTTTGAAGACGTTATCAATATCAATTTCTAATAATCTATAACGTTCATTAACCAACTTCTTAAAATTTTGACCAATCTTAACAGCATCAGAATATGCTTCACAACCAGTGTCAATCATAACAGAATCTGTATCACCATATACAACAACCAATCCCATACTTTCAGCCAATTGTCTAGTGTTCATTAAAATTTCTCTACCCTTGTTAGTAACTAACATTGCTAAAGGTTTGGCGTAGAATCTACTATTAACATAACCTAAACAACCGTACATAGAATTGGCAGTTAACTTTAGAGCTTGTTGTCTAATATCACATTGCACACGCTTATGTGGATCGGTTTCATTCTTCATAACCTTTTTAACTTCACGACGACGTTCAACTAAATTAGCTAAAAGACGTGGTAAAACACCTTGGGCCTTACCACCTGAAGGAACTTCTGGTAATTCATCAATATCATCTGAGTTTCTTACTACAGTAGTGAAACAGATATTAAATTCTTGAATAATAGATGGGTACAAAGAATTGAAATCCATAACTAGGACGTAATTCTTGTGCAGACCTTTTTCTGGTTCAAAAACTAAACCACCCTGGTACTTAGCCTTCTTAGAAGATACAACGAGTTCATCTGGATTACCATGCTCTTCATTGTACTTTTCTCTTCTTTGATTACGCATCTTTTGAGTTTCTTTGTCTGGTAGAATAAAACCATTTCTAGCAAATTCATGTAACAAAATATATTCGTTTCTACCAGCCCTCGTACCACCTAAAGTCTGAGACCAGGCATTGCCGGCTAAGTTAGTCAGTTGTTTTGTTAAGGATAACATTTGAATTCTGAAGGAAACTTCGGCAGCCATCATAGAGTTGATGATATTTTCTTGTAAAGCCATTGTCATACTATTTGGATCAGTTTGGTATTGTGGACTTTGATAATTGATATCTAATGGCTTATGATCCTTTTCACAAGTGACCTGATACATTTCTGCTAAGTCCCAATTAGTACATTTTGGAGTTAATGATTGACCCATTTCGTTCCCAATGTCACAAATTAATCTACCAGAAAGGATATCACGAATAAAGAAGTGATTCATGCTAGAATGAGTCTTACCAAATTTATCAGGCCATTCCTTTCTATTACGACGACCTAAAGAACTAAATGTTGGGACACCTAAATCATGTAGCCTGTGAACTAAAACATCAAGATACACACTTTCTAATCTATGACCTACTAAAACATCAGGATCAGCAACCTTAAGCATTGCACATAAACACGACAGTAATGTCTTCTCATTATTAAATAAACGTAGTTGACCAGGTAATTTTTGCTTTGCTAATGTTGCTAAACCAACAGCAAAATTAGTGCCTTGGGGTGGTCTCACTAACGTAATAATCTCATTAGGTTTTATATCTTCTGGAATCGGAGCATCTAACGAAACACCCCTGTAGGTTGAAAGTGTAACTGCCACAACTTCTTGTTTGTTTTCTTTTGGATTCATCATAGTTTGAATACCTAGAGAAACACAATTCAAATCACAGATCGTAGTAACATTTTCGATTACTTTAATGTTTTGTGGTTTCGAAACAGCAGCTTCGACAGTACAATGAGAGGCATTTTGTAAAGCATTGAAATCTGCATCTTTGATCTCTAACCAACATGGACCCATTAACTTATTTTGAATCAAGAAACTTTCTAGAATACTTGCATTACCACCAAAAACATGAGAAAAGTTCTCACTTGATAGTTCAGCTGGAATTAAATCATTCATACCCTTCGGAGTGCGGAACGGTAAAAGAACCTTCAAATATTCAGTTTCTTCAGGTATATTAGGCAATTCAAACGCATATTTCATCTTTTCTGGTTTAGCACGAATATCAGTTAAACCATATTTATCGATTAATAAAGGAATAATTTCTTCATGAACTTCACTCGGACTTACACCTTCACGTGGTAAGAAGTATAATTCTCTATTCATACCATTTACTTGGATCATAGCTGAAACCAAGTTACCATCTAATGACTTGACCTTACCGAAAATGATCAATGTGTTGTTAATTTCAGCGTAGTCTAACCAAAACATTTGGAAACTGTTTGTCTCTGGATCTACAATTTGTTCCTTTGTGTATTTATTAGAAAACTGAAGAGCTTCCGAACGTGGCGATTGTGAGGTACCAACACTCTTTGAAGCAATATTCATTGGTGTGCCTGGAGCAGTCACAAATGGTGAGGTGTTTAGGTTGCTCTTAGAGTTCAGATTGACTTGTCTCGATGCCTTTACACTTCTCATTGTTCTCTTCTTGAATACTAATTCGTCATCACTATCATCGTCATCGTCTTCGTTATTGTTAGTACTGGCGACCAAAGATGAATCCAAGTTTTCTTCCTTCTTGGTAGCTGTTTCGGATTTCCTGACCATTGTTGGTGAGTCTTCAACATCTTGCATTAAATCATCAAAATCGTTGTTGTACTTTGATCTACCCTTAAATGGGGATGAATTCAATGGTGTGTTATAATTATCGATGCTTGAATTAGGTTCTTGTTTCTGTCTTTTATTAATGATATCATCATTGATATTTTCAGAAGTGCCTAATGGTCTCTTCTTTTCTGTCTTAATAGTTGGAGATGAAGGAAGCTTACTAGATATACTTAACTTTGATCTACTGCTATTAACATTGCCACTGTCGAATTCACCTAAAATATCATCAAATTCATCTATATCAATATTCTTCTTTGGCTTGACAGCAGCTTTATTTACCAACTTCTTTGAGTGTTGAGCACGTAACATGGAACCAATTGGATTAGTATTTTTCTTAGACGACTTCTTCTCGTCCTTTTTGTTACTTCCATGCTCATCTTCACTTTCATCACTATAATATTCTTGAGGTTCCTCGATACCACGATCCACGTAACCTAAACCATCGTCATCGACAACAAAATCATCCTGAAGTAATTCTTTACGCTTTCTGTTTCTATACTCTTTTTCGTCAACCTCATCGTATATTCTATGGTCATCATACTCATCTGAATCTTCTTCAATGGCAGATTTACCGGCCATCTTGGCCTGTAGCTTTTTTAACTTAGCCAATCTATCTTCACTCATCTTGGTTTAATGCAGAACAAACGCTAAGCCCTTTACAACCTATAACTTTGGTGTGTTTTGTTGAAACAATGCAAATATAAATAGTGTAAAATGAAATATATACAAGAATTTCACCTCATATTTCTATATGTTTTTACACGCGTTTATATATTTACGCGTCGCACAGAAACAGTTTTGAAGTGAATTTTATATATAGAGAAATAAGAATAGTAACAGTATTAAATATATTTGTTGTGGTAATAATTACAAATAGAGGTGTATAACCTCTTATTCATGTATTGCTGATATTATATATATATAGTAAATATACTTCCTGTGTAATGTATCCGCAAACAGCATCTGAATATTAGTTTTATATGAATTAGCTTCTCTATTCCTGCTAAGATGATTCATCGTCTTCGTCGTCTTCGTCTTCTTCGTCTTCTTCGTCTTCTTCCTCCTCCTCTTTACGACTGCTATCACTCCTTTTCTTGTCATACGCATCTGCAGCAGCGTTGCTCTTACGTTCATCTTCATTAGCATGCACCTTTTTAAGTAAATTCTGTTTAATCGATTCTGCTTTCTCAATGCCTTCTAGTTCGCCACTGCTAACTACTAAGTCTTTTAATAATTTATTTTCCATTTCTAACGTGTGTATTCTCTGCTGTAGTTGTAATGCTAGGCCACTTAATTCATTGATAGAATCTTCTAATTCTTTACCTTTTAATTTTTTCTTTTGGTGTGCTTTAGAGTTTGCTCCATTAGAGTCTGTGGTTGCTGCAACCAAAGCTGCAGTAGAGCTCTTAAAATCTGACAGGGAAGTCTCTGAATGTAGTTTTTTCAAAGGTGGTTCACTCTCTGTTCTTCGAGATGAAATGCCTGACTCACTTTGTCTTTTCAAGGATGTTTGGTTTTCAGACTCAATAGACGTTGTTTCTCTCATATTTTGAGATACAAGAGTTGAAGATGCATGAGACGATATCGATGGCTCAGGTTTCAGATGTTCGGTATTTGAGATTTGGTTTCTATTTGGTTCACGATTTACTGGCTTATCATTAGACAGTAGACTCATCAGGAAAGAAACACTCTGGTCCATAGAAGTAGAATTGTTACTACTTTCAGATGAAGTTTCTGACTTTGGTTTCTGTTTCTGTTGTTCATTGTATGCAATAATAACTGAAATAGCTTCAACTTGATCGCTTGAAAAACCTGCATTCACCAACGATTGATATGCACCAGCAGGCACTTTAACACGAGGTAATAATGCTACTAATGCAGAAGTTGGAATAGTTGAATAATCAGGCATATGAATTTGTGGACCATTGGAATTTACTTGTTGAGAGCGCGGCACCGTAGGTTGCTGATGATGAGAAACATGTGCATTTTGCTGTGAAATTCCTGAATTTGCATTATTAGCAACCACATTTGCCAAAGGTGATGATACACTTGGTGCATGGTTTCTTAAATAAGCTAGGTTAGCATTATTGTTAGCTGCGGCCTGTTGTTGATCAATTTCAAAATTAGTGAAACCACCATGGTCATCATTATTTACATTATTATTTCCAGCATCTGATAGATCATGGTTATTACTGTTAACGTCATTGTGGTTATCATCTGTAAAAGTATCCTCTTCAGCGTTATTATGCCTTCTTCTCGAAGAAAATCTTGATCTTGAGTTGTCGTATTGTGAAGTTAAAAATGTGTTTCTTCTCTGGGATAAGAAACGTGAATCTTTCTTTATATCATTGAGATCAACACCATTGGTTTCATTATCTTCCATATTATTATTTTCATTATTATGATTCTGAGGTTTATCTTCATCTGGGAAGATAAACACTTCATCGGCGAATGCACTTAGCTCCACCGCCAGTTGTTCATCTAAATCGAATGTGTTACCATTGTGTGCATTTACCATATTAATTGATGCCATGTTACTATGACCATTGGTATTATTAGCTTCGTTGTTAAGTACCCAAGAATCTAGATTTACAAAATCTTGGTCCAAAGATGGAATAAAGTTATCCACGTACGCCAGTTGTTCTAATAGGATATTAGGAGTAACATCTGTATCGTGAACCCTTGCATTTGGATTATTTAAGTTATCTATACTGGTGAATGTTTCATTAGAGTGAACTATATCATCTCTACCATCTTTAGATGCGTCATCACCGCCGTACATGCTGACGTATTCACTCGTGTACGAGTTCTGTTGCATATTGTGGTTATCCTCAGGCTTCATCGCTACGACGAGTCTGAATATATATGTCTATCGTGGTAGTATCTATGCTTCGATGAATAGCTTTATCGTGGTTGCTACAGATGATTCATTAATTCCAAAACAATAATCACAGTTTTCTCTTTTTAATTTTCATGAATATTTTTAAAATATGTGTAGTTGCCCGGACAGCGGTTGAGTATCAATAGCGATATATATGACAGTTTAGTCACTTTAAAAGTAATTTGGAGGTCAATTAATCAGCTTAGAAGGTTTAAAACAACTATTAATCAACACAACGAATGTTTTACCGTTGTTTTAGCTATACATTTTGCAGCCGACCATTTAGTCTTGTTCTGCGGAGTACCAAAAACGTCTTTATTCCTAGATTTTTACAACCAATAAACTTGGTTATTCGTAGTTAGGTATTGGATGAGTATTCTACAATGCATTATAATGAGATAAACATAATGTTTTTATATTTATACCAATAACATTGGTATAAATCTTAATATTTTTTTACTTTAGAGGGAAGAATATCGTCCGAAATTCAATTGATCCGCAGTTTCGTTTGAATTTATATAAGAGATAGGATCTTGAAATAAACGATAACCGCTGTCAGAAAGTAGAGGAATATACTATAATCTATCAAACCAGTATTTATAGAACCTGATCATGATTATACTTCTCTCTAATGAAGATCGAGAGAGGAAACTGGCATTGGTGTCTGAGAATTATGCTTTGTTATTCAAATCGGTTCATGACAAAGAGACACATGGAACATCATGCGCTATTGAACTGATTCCAAAGCATGAATTGCTAAACCATAGGTTTAAGAAGTTATCTCCACACGAAATTGATGGGTTTATAGGGTTATTAGAGATCGGTGGTCATATTTTCATAGGTACCATTACAGGCAAATCAAAAATCGCATCTCCAATACCTGGGGAAACAGTAGATAAAATTTATGCTGTTGATTTCTTCTGTTTAAATGATTCACGTTGGGATTATTTAGAACTAGATGCTACAGGAAGACCCATCGTAACAAGTAATAAGAGTGAAGAACCAACAGAATCTATGCCAAAACATCCATGCCATGATCTAAGAAAGTTACTTTCTAACGGGTCGTTTTATTACAGTATTGATTTCGATTTAACCACATCCTTACAGAGTCGTGGATTCAAAAATTACTCAATGAGTGCTAATACATTACAAGAAGAATACATGTGGAATTCTTTTCTTATGAAAGAAGTTATAGAATACAGAGATAGATTAGACGACACATTAAGAGAAATCTTAGATGATGAAGGTTTCTTAACCACGGTGATACGTGGTTTTGCTGAGACATTCACAACTTATATCAAGAGATTAAAAATTGCATTAACAGTTATTTCAAAACAAAGCTGGAAAAGAGCTGGTACGAGATACAACGCAAGAGGTATCGATGATGAAGCCAACGTTGCTAATTTTGTAGAGACTGAACTAATCATGTACTCCAATGAGTACTGTTATGCATTTACACAAGTAAGAGGCAGTGTACCTGTATTCTGGGAACAAGATGCTGCGATCATAAACGCCAAGATCCAGATTACAAGATCCATAGAAGCAACACAGCCTGTATTTGATCAACATTTCTTAAGATTAAGAGAAAAATATGGCGTTGTTAATATTGTAAATTTATTATCAACGAAACCAAACGAAATTGAATTATCAAGACGTTACAAGACGCATTTAAAGAGATCTGAAAGATTACACCCAGATAAAGATATTTTCTTCACAGAATTTGATTTCCATAGAGAAACCTCACAAGAAGGGTTTGATGCGGCAAGGAACATTTTGCCATTGGTTAAAGATTTCTTATTAAATGCAGGTTACTATTGTTACGATGTCAAAGATGATCATATTATTTCTGAACAGCAAGGTGTATTCAGAACTAACTGTCTGGATTGTTTAGATAGAACTAACCTGTTACAGCAATTACTATCTGTCCAAGTGTTTAACATTTTCCTTACTGATGTAGAACTAATACCTCCTAGAAGTAATACTGAAGATTCAGACTTTATTAAGAAACATAATAATTTGTGGGCCGATCATGGTGACCAAATTTCACAAATCTACACAGGTACTAATGCATTAAAATCATCATACTCCAGAAAGGGTAAGATGTCATTCGCTGGTGCGTTGTCAGATGCTAGAAAATCTGTTAGTAGAATGTATATCAATAATTTTATGGATAAAGGTAAACAACAAAACATTGATGCACTATTAGGTAGACTTCCTAACCAAGTTCCTGTAAAACTATATGATCCAATTAATGAATATATTAGCTTAGAATTATCTAAATTGTCAAAGTCTTATACCACCAGAGAAAATATGAACCTGCTCATAGGTACGTATAATGTTAATGGTATGTCAAAGAAAGCCGACCTGTCGAAGTGGCTATTTCCAATAGGTGACAAATTCAAACCAGATATTGTTGTATTAGGCCTTCAAGAGGTCATTGAACTTACGGCAGGTTCAGTTCTAAATGCGGATTACACAAAGGGTTCATTTTGGGAAAACTTAGTCAAAGACTGTTTAAACCAATATGGAGAGAAATATGTTTTATTAAGAGTAGAACAAATGTCTTCATTAATTATATTATTCTTCGTTAAGGGAGATAAAACAGAGTTCGTTAAGAGAGTTGAAGGTTCAACTAAAAAAACAGGTTTTGGTGGTATGGCAGGTAATAAAGGTGCCGTTGCCATCAGATTTGATTACAGTGGTACATCATTCTGTTTTGTTAATTCCCATTTTTCTGCAGGTGCAAGTAACGTTGATCAGAGAGCTAACGATTACGCTTCAATTAATAAGAACATTACATTTGCCAGATCGAGGAAGATTTCACACCATGATTCTATTTTCTGGTTAGGTGATTTAAATTATAGAATTAGTTTACCTAATGAGACCGTTAGAAAAGAATTAGAAATGGAAAGTGAAGGGTATATTGACAGATTATTACAATATGATCAATTGACTCAAGAGATTGACTCGGGTGTAATTTTCCAAGACTTCTGTGAACCTACTTTACAATTTCGTCCAACTTATAAACTTGATTTTGGTAGTGATCAATATGATACTTCAGAAAAAGCCAGAACACCATCATGGACAGATAGAATCGTCTATAAAGGTACCAATTTGCATCCATTAGCATACTCAAGTGCACCACTAACAGTTAGTGACCACAGACCTGTTTATGCAGCTTATAGAACAGATGTTGATTATGTTGATGATGAAATAAAAGACAAGCTGATTAAGAAACTATATGAAGAATTTAGACTTCGCGATGATGAAAAGTCAAGAAACCATTTATCTAGCGATAATGAAGAAATGCCTTACGAAGAAGAAGAATTAGAAGATTTCTTGGAGACTAAAAAGAAACCTGCGATTCCAACAGCGAGATCTGCAACATCTTTGCCATTTGACCCTTCATCCCGCTCTCCATCAACGATATCTTTACCAAACTCGATTAAATCACCACGTCCTATGCCAAACGTGCCTTCAATAAGAGTAAACTCTTCTGAAGAGCGTGTACCCCCACGTCCACCGGCCTCTAGAACCAAGTTCGCCGTACCTACAGTAACCTCTAAGGAAGACGAAGAGGATATCCCAGATCTGATCAGTTTAAGCAGTTCAAGTTCAAGAGAATCAAGCGCACCCAGCCCATTACCTACCACAAAACCTAGAAAGTTACTACTTCCAACACACGTGGCTGAAAACGCTGTTACTTTACCAAAGAAGAAAATAGTACCACTTGTTCCAAAGAAAAAACCAGAGTTAGAGAAAGTTATTGTTAGTGCTGGTATCAATAAAAAGATTCCCCCCGTGGTACCAAAGAAGAAACCGGAACTAGAGAAATTGGAACCAATGCACACTAACGTATAGAGTATAAACTGTATAGACAATCAAGTCGTCAAAGAACAATTGATCAAACAATATATATCAAACATCTGTAAAAAACAACAACAAAGCGTGGTGTAATGTTTTTATCGCTATTATGCAATTTCTGGTAGCATCGGAAATTTTAACTGGAAAATAGTATAATAAAAGAGACCATCAGGTGCCATCGAGCAGAGATGGGATACAATAGAAGTAGAACTGCGAAGGAATCATGGCAATTGAAACTATATACATAGCGA
This sequence comes from Kazachstania psychrophila, assembly GCA_030579255.1. NCBI lineage: Eukaryota > Fungi > Ascomycota > Saccharomycetes > Saccharomycetales > Saccharomycetaceae > Kazachstania > Kazachstania psychrophila. Next base: position 252,100 of record JAKTQD010000013.1, on the reverse strand, counting down.
GACACGGTTACAGATCGAACTGGTTACCAAAAGGGCCATACCCAGTGCCACCAACTGGTATTGATAATGATGTACCATTGGCTGCACATGGTTTGGACCAAGCTGAAGAGTTAGGTGATTACATTGCCTCATTAGATACAAAGCCCGAAATTATCTTCTCATCACCATTTTACCGTTGTTTACAAACAAGTCAACCTACTAGAAAGAGACTGAATATTCCATTATACGTTGACAATGGTATCGGTGAATGGTATAAGAATGATAGAGAAGTGATCCCAAAGCCAGCTTCTGTTGCTACATTAAATGGTTTCTTTAACGATACAATTGGAACTGACTGGGAACCAAGTGCCATTCCAAACAGTGAAGGTGAGACCGAAGAGCAAATATTTGAGAGATGTAATAGATTCTGGAAGATTTTTATCTCCAGAATAGAGCAAAGATTCCCAGATGTTAAATGTATATTGCTAGTGACTCATGCAGCTACTAAAGCAGCTTTAGGTATGAATTTATTGAAATTTCCAAATGCTATTGTTTCTATTGACAAGAAGGGAACTACGATACGTAATGCCAGTTGTTCTATTGATAAGTTTGAACTGATAAGGGACAGTGATAATGATTTTTATGAAAAAGAATGGGAATTAACTATGAATGGTAATACCTCATTCTTAACCGATGGTGAAGAAATGAACTGGAGTTTCAGGAATTCCTTCGAAGCTGGTTCAGACGCTGACATCAAAGCAAGACGACTAGCGGATGCATCAAACAATGCGATTAAGAGAACAAACTAATTATATCTTGTTTAATGAAAATGTATAAATAGAGAGAGACCTTTATAGATATAGTATATGATATAATCGATGTGTCAAATTCGTATTTAGCGATCGTATTTTGAAATGGAAAACATTGAAAATTTTTATTTTTGCGAAGCTCATCTCATCTGTAAGAAAAAAAATAAATTAATATGGTATAAAGATTATATAATAATATTATTATTATATTGTAATAGTTTCAGTAATTATAGCATACAGAAGTATAACAACATTGAACAAAATGGCCAAGACTAGGAGCGAATCTAAGAAAATAACCAAGGAAGAAAAACCTGAAGAAGTTGTTGTTGTAGAAGAAAACTTACAAGTTCAAAGTTCTGGTTCTGAATCAGCTTCTGACAATGAATCTGAATCCGATTCTGAGATTGAAGGTTTATCTGAAGCCGAAGAAGGTGAAGGTCACAACATCAAGCAATTAAAGCAAAAGAAACACGATGCCAGCCAAGACAAGAAGTCTAAGGTCGATGTATATTCCAATATCGTATATATTAGTAGATTACCTCATGGTTTCAACGAAAAGGAATTAAGTAAATATTTCTCTCAATTCGGTGACTTAAAGGAAGTTAGATTAGCCAGAAACAAGAAGAGTGGGAACTCTAGACATTATGGTTTCATTGAATTTGCTAACAAAGATGATGCCAAGGTTGCTCAAGAGACCATGAACAACTACTTATTAATGGGCCACCTACTACAAGTCCGTCTGATGGGTAAGGGTTCCAAGATCGAGAAGTTGTACAAATATAAGAAGAGAGTCTTCATTGAACCAACTGTGAAGAAGAGTGTTGCCGAGTTAAAGAAACAATCCAAGACCAAACAACAAGAAAGAATGAACAAGCTAGCCGAAGCCGGTATCGACTTCAAATGGTAACTTGTGTAAGCATATGCATACATAACTTTTGTAAACTAATCTAACATAAATAAATAAAACACGATATAATTAAACACTAAACTGCTGAAAGATAAGCATCACTTCTTATACATCCATATACATACATTAAAATCACAACCCTAAACACAAAAATAGGGTTTTACAAATATACCCACAAACCCTACATTTCATACCAAAACCTAAAATTAACTATTTGGCACGTGGAAAAAGAGTCGCACATTCGGAGATATAAACTACAGGAGTCAAATAAGGTTTGGTATGTAGATCCGTTGATAATTTATGATATACGTATTAGTTAAGTAATTATATGATACATCAGGAACTACCAGTGAAGGAATCAATCGAACGAGAAGTTTGTTATTCATGCCACTTATGACCATGGTGTAGAGCTATAGGACATGTGGGAAGAAATCTACCATTGGGAAGTATGTCGACTGTATAATTTAGAAGATATCTCATGAGTTTAATGTTCCGTTTTTTCTTCTTCTTTCCGACACTACTGACATTATCCTTGTTGCAGCCGGTATATATGAGGTAATCTTATTGGTTCCAATGACTATAAACTTATAAAATAGCTTGTTTTTGAGATGTTGTAGGCAAGGCACGGGTGTGTTCTGTATTTTGTTTCTTATCGCATAATTAGATTAACCCACGTTTTACTGTACAGTGGAACAAACTCTTGACATTGTATTGGTAAACTATTTAGTTCTTATTACTTTTAGAATATTTGACATCAGTTCATTCTGTTGTATTTTTGTACTTGTATGGTAATATTTTACTTCATGTTTTGAATTGGAAATACATATATATATAGTAACATAATTTATCAAACACTATCATTCAACTCCTTTTTCTATTACTTAGGTTCAAGAAAATAACAACAACTATAACATATACTGTTCGCTATATCTATTATACACAACACATACATATACACATACTAAATTATAGATGTCTGACTATGATAACAAACATATTCGTAGTCCGTTTCTAAGAGACATACCGACCTCCTTTGCGGAGTTCAAGCATTCCATGACTCAAAAACATCAAAGGGAATGTTTAATTGCCCAAGACGGTTTTTGGGACAAGGATAAGAAGAACTTATCTTCTAACGCCTCTGCTTCTTCATCCATTGGTATCAGGGACGAGAAAGATGCAGCCGGAATTTCTGTTGGTAACCTTGAAAGTGACGAGGAACCAGTAAAGACAGGTATAGACAAATATTGGGCTATTATCACTACTGGTGCTGGTTTATTCTCTGATGGTTACATCAACAACTCTATCTCCACTGTCTCCACATGTTTATCCACTATTTATGGTACGGCTTACTCCGAATCTAATGCTATTCAAAATATTTCCTCTATCGTCTTCGCCGGTACTGTCGTTGGTCAATTGATCTTCGGTTTCTTATCTGATCGTTATTCCCGTAAAGCATCTATGTTAGGTGGTACTGTCATGCTAATTGTCTTCACAATCTTATGTTCTGGTGCTTGGGGTGTTGGTACTACCAACACAAACCCAGGTGGTTTATTTGCTGCTTTAACCGCGTACAGATTCTTCTTAGGTATCGCTATCGGTAGTGAATATTCCAGTGGTTCTCCAGCTGCTGCTGAAGCATCTAATTTATTACCAGCTGGTAAAAGAAATAGATGGTTCATTTGGTTCACTAACTTCACAATTGATTCTGGTTTCGTCGTCGGTGCTTTCGTTCCATTAGTATTATTATGGATTTGTCGTGAAGATCATTTAACCCCAGTTTGGAGAATCTCCATCGGTTTAGGTGCTATCCCACCAATTTCTTTGTTCTTCTTAAGATTACGTTACAAGGAAGGTAAAAAATTCGAAAGTACTAGATTCAATAAAAGATTACCATACTGGAGAATCATCAAGTTCTACTGGTTCAGAACTTTCATCGTCTCCATCATTTGGTTCTTGTATGATTTCTCCGCTTACGCTTTCGGTACTTACTCTTCCATCATTATCGGTTTAGTCTTACCAAAGGATGCTTCTTTATACCAAAATTTTGGTTGGAATGTCGTCTTCAACATTTTCTACATCCCAGGTTCTTTCTTAGGTGCTTATGCTGCTGATTACTTTGGTCCACGTCTAACTTTAACCGTTGGTTTAATAGTACAATCTGCTATCGGTTACGGTTTAGCTGGTGGTCTAGATCACTTAAAGAAACACATTGGTGGTTTCGTCGTCATGTATGGTGTCTTTATGACTTTAGGTGAATTCTCCGCAGGTGACAATGTTGGTTGTATTGCTTCAAAGATCAGTGCCACTCCAGTCAGAGGTACCCTATACGGTATTGCTGCCATGATTGGTAAAGTCGGTGCTTTCGTTGGTTCTTACATTTTCCCAACCATTATTAGAAAATACGGTTTATCTGCTCCATACTACGTTTCTTCAAGTTTATGTATCTTCTCCGCTATCATCTCTTACATGTTCTTACCAGATTTAGATCAAGAAGCCATGGACAGAGAAGATACTAGATTCCTTGAATACTTAGAAAGTACCGGTTATGATACCTCTCAAATGGGTTACGGTAACCAAGATCAAGAACTTTGCCAAGTTACTTCTGTACATGAATCCGAAGACTCTCAAGAATCTGACATTCACAAAGTCAATGCGAAAATTACCGAAGACTAAGTTGATAAATAACATAATAGAGTTTCATTCTTTGAACTCCTTCTGTTTGTTAACATGTATGTATTAATTTTAGAGTATCAAAATATTAATTCTATCATCGTTATTTAATAAAACTTTTGTAAAAATATGTTAATAATAAAAGCAAAATGAATATCATAGTTCAATTTTAATTAATTTCAATATATACTAAAGCCTGATAGAGAAAGGAGGTGTTCAAGATAACAGTACAATATGTTAAGAGACAATAAAACAATCTTTTTGATAATTTCACGAGAGAACAAACATCTTACAAATCCCTACATCAAGAACTTCCATATTTCTTCAATTAATCTGGGAACAAGATAGCCCATGCCACATAATAAAGAAGTGACAGCTTTGAAAATAGGGTTATAGGATAGAAATAAGAATGAAAAGAATTCTGAAATTGTTGAAATATCAGATTATTTCATAAGGTTTCAAGGAGAAAGCTGTCATTGTCAAGGATTTACGGTAAGGCCTACTCCCAATAGAAAGCCATCCAAAAAGTTTCTTCAATTAACTCTATGAGTATTGTCGATACGCAAATATAGTTTGGTTTCTATTTTAATTAGTAATGCACTTGTAGTTTCATTTTCCTTTATATGTTGTTGTGCATAGGGTTGCATATACTACAAAAAATCATCCAGATGGTGTATTCTCTGCTTTAACCGCATATATATTTTTCTAGGTATCGGTATCGGTGCCTTCGTAGGCTCTTACATGCCCTCCCTCGATGGTTAGAAGACTTGGTATCTCGACAGCATACTATGTATGTTCTGCTTGCCTGAATTGGACCAAAAAACGTCCTGAAAGGAGTAGACGAATGATCCCTCAAGTACCTACAGAACAATGACCATGGAATATACAAACTACCAACAGAACACAATAAATAAGACCCTGAACTAGCTACCAATGACGATAAAAACGATAAAAACGATAACAACGAAGAGCAAAGCATACCGGACATCTCACATGGGAAATAGCGCTATATACATTATTAAAGTTTCCTTCATATAACATCTATACTATAGCCCTGCTGCAGATCAACGCCCCACCCTCTGTCAACACATTACCTGTCCGATCCACCCGTAAATATAGCATCTTATGCATCAGCCTATAAGTTACTAATCCGACTAATATCGGTTTTCCGTAAAAACCGTCGCATTTACCCTCTTGCGTCTGATGCGTAAAATTTTTCACTTTCGGACAGTTAACGGTTTTTGAGAAAAATGGATGATAGTGGTAAACGAATAGCGAGATATGGGATGAGTTTGAACTATAGTTTCTATTCCATATATAAAGTCATAGATTATCGAAGTCTTGTAAATCATTATTGATATTACATCTCTATATTCGTTATAATAATTTCATTCACTTATATTCTATTTATTTGATAACTTTAAATTAAACAAAATCAAGAAAAATCATATTAACAATGTCTGAAGTCTACACTTACGCTCAAATCGCTGAACACAACACCACCGAGGACACCTGGATTATTATCGACCATAAAGTTTACGACGTTACCAGATTCTTAGATGAACATCCAGGTGGTGATGAAATTATCGCTGATATGGCCGGTAGAGATGCTACTGAAAATTTCCTTGATATTGGTCATTCTGATGATGCTTTAAAGCTTCTAAAGACCAAATGTATAGGTGTTATAGATAAGAACAGTAAACCAGTTGTTTTCAAAAACTTAAATGTTGCTGAAGAAAAGAGCTCAGGTGGTAACGGTCAAATGGCTGTTATTGTTGCCATTCTATGTTTCTTAATCGGTTACTACTTCCTAAACGAATAAGTTTATTAAATCTTAACATTTTAGCTCAACAAAAAATTTAACTAAACCATCAACAACCTAATGCATCCTTTCTACTCTTCCAAAATTACTTCTGACTACACTTATTTATTACCTAACTATCCTATACACTTTTTTCCCTTATAGTTTCTATATTTTTATCAGTTTATTTTAATGTACATTATATTTTTATATCACCACTTTTCATTCTTTTGTTCTTTATAATTTCAATATTTTTATCAGTTTATTATAATGTACATTATATTTATATATTACACAAAGTTTATAAAGTAAGAATAATTTGTTTTAAATTCTACTGCTATCAGAGGAATAAAACTTTTTATAGGTTTAAAAATGAAGGATGTTTGCCTTGGGATTCTATCCTCTGTTACTCCAGCCACCGTCTCTTTGACCACCGCCGAAACCACGGTTACCACCACGGCCACCACCGTAACCACCACGGCCACCACGACCTCTACCACCGTAACCACCACGGCCACCACCACCGTATCTTGGATGTGGACCTCTTGCTCTTCTGTCGTACTTTAATAATTCTGGTGGAATAGTTTGATGAGCTTCTCTCATAATACCTATTAAAGAAGCACCTAAACTCTTGTTATCTTCAGTGAAGAAAGAGATAGCGGTACCTGAGGCACCAGCTCTACCAGTTCTACCAATTCTATGGACGTAATCTTCAATGTTACCTGGCATATCATAGTTAATAACGAAGTTAATACCCTTAACATCTATAATAAGAAATAATAAATTTATTAAAATAAATTCATACAAGTTGTTAGTAAAAAAAGTTCCGCAGCCTGTTCCGTATTATCTTGTTTCCCCCATACTAGTTCTTAAGGTACTACTAGCAGTCTACTAATCTTATTTTTACATATTTCATATAACAAAGAGAAAAGAAATCTTCATTCTATTAAAAAAAAGCTATATATACAAAATTTTTGAAATTATTTAAAGAAAGATGTACAATTAAAGTAATTGTCTTGCCCTCGAGCGCACCCCCTCTCCCCAGCGTCAACTGTATATTTTTATTTCACATACAGTTAGATACTAGTATCTTCCTTTCAATAATCATATTTGTATATTAACTTTATTCAATTTCTTTCACAAATGTCAAAAAAAAATAAAAAGCAAAAAAAAATCAAAAAAACATTCGATTCTATCAATATATTAACGTTCAACGTTAATATCAATGCAACTGGAATATTATTCATGCTCATAAAAATAAGATCTGTTAGTAGTAACCACCACGAAATTAGGAAAAAAATAAAATAATAACTGGAAAAAAAAATAAAATGCAAATTTTAACATACCAATACCTCTGGCAGCAACATCAGTAGCAACCATAATTGGGGATCTACCACTTCTGAATTCTTCTAAAACCCAATCACGCTCTCTTTGGTCTTTGTCACCGTGGATAGCAAGTGATGGCCAGCCTTCTTCTCTTAAGTACTTAGTGATTTCATCACAAGTTCTCTTAGTAGAAGAAAAGACTAACATCTTAGAATCTGGATCTTGAGAAGCAGCTTCAATGTGTTTGTTTAAACGGTCTCTCTTTTCGAAGCTGGACATAACTTCGACTAATTGTGTAATGTTATGAGAGGCAGATAATTCTAAAGAACCAATTTGAACTTGAATTGGATCGTTTAAGTAATCAGAAGCCAATTGTTGGACTTCCTTTGGCCAAGTAGCGGACCACATTAAAGTTTGTCTATCTGGTCTAATTTGATCGACAATCTTTCTGATTTGTGGTTCGAAACCCATATCTAACATTCTATCGGCTTCATCTAAAACTAAGTAAGTAACTCTCTTTAAGTTAGTCTTACCAATTTCTAACATATCGATTAATCTACCTGGAGTAGCAATGACAATTTCACAACCACGAGCTAAATCTCTGATTTGTTGACCCTTTGGAACACCACCATAGACACAAGTGTTTCTAATTCTAGAGGATTGACCAAACTTGGAACATTCCTTTTGAATTTGAACAGCTAATTCTCTGGTTGGAGCAAGGACTAAAACAACTGGACCATCACCTAGTTGTAATAATGGTTGAGCATTGATATGCACGATACCTGGTAAACAGTAAGATAAAGTCTTACCAGAACCGGTAGCGGCAACACCAATCATATCTCTACCAGATAAAGCCATTGGCCAACCTTGACATTGAATACCAGTTGGCTTATCGAAACCTTCAGCCTTAACTTCTTCTAAGACGTAATCTGGGAAACCAGCTTCGTCGAAATTAGTAATTGGCTTTGGAATATCGTGACCGTTAATAGTCATTTCATTTTCCTTTCTGAATTGAGCAATTTCTTCATCAGTTCTGTTTCTAACATTTTCATGTTCAACGTAGAAATTCTTTTCGAAAGATGGTAAGTTTGGTAATTCAACATCCCAGTTTGGTCTGATTAATTCTTGGGTGTCGTTGTATCTGTTACCACCACGGTTACCACCTTGTTGATAACCACCGTTACCACCACCGTTGTTGTAAGAGTTTCTGTCAGAATCTCTACCACCACGGAAGTCACCACCACGGGAATTAAAGTTGGATTTGTTGTATTGTTGATCTCTACCACCGAAAGTCATTCTTAATATGTCTTAGTGTGTTGTATGATTATATATCAAAGTTTAGAAACTAATAAATCAAATACAAATAAATGTTAAGGAATAAATAATTGTAGTCGATGAGATGAGATGGAAAATTTTTCACTTTTATAACTTATTTTTTTCCGCAGCTCATCGCAAATTTTTTTGGAAAAAAAAGAAAAAAAGAAATAAAGAAATTAAGAGATGATGAAACGTAAGTAGTGATGCGCAGGAACAAATGAGTATATTGTATTAATATAAGTTTATATATATATGTATTATATATTGTAGTATACGTGGCTTGTGTAATTTAGTTAATGTACATATCTATGGGGAGAGAGAGACAATGCTGATGCTTGGTGAGGATTATATGTCTCTGATTTTTTGTGTGAATTTTTCTTCAACGACATCACATAGATCCATTAAGTCAGAAAGACCTTTCTTTAAGGCTTCGACAGCAGTGATTTCACCATAGGTTTGGATTCTAATATGTAGTAAATCTTCAGAAGGGTGAGGAATGGAGTAACCACAAAATTCGACTTGTGGGTTCTTCATTATGATGTAACGTAGAGGGTTACCTACGGTGTGATCTTCATCGACAATTTCGAAGGATGCAGAACAACCGTCTTCAGAGGCACCCTGGAGCAGGATTTTGATCTTTTCGTTGTCTAGATCGTTGTCTTGTTCTTCTTCTTGTTCTTCTTCTTCGACTTCCTGTATTGGTTGCGCAGTTTCAATAGCAACTTCATCTTTGGTCATATCGACGTCCTCGTCCTTTCTGGTCTCTTCAACAGACATAATGCGTGTATATAGTGTCGTTTGAGTCTCTGATATGATATACTAACTTTGACAATGTGTACTTATATAAGAGATGTGCATTTGATTTATAAATTTTTTTGTCAGCAAAATTGAAAAAATTTGTTATCGTGCTGGGTGATGTATATATTGCAGCACGTGACAAAACGATAATAAAACATATACTAGTGTGCACTAGTGGAAGTGGTATTGTTAATGCTTGGTGTAGTACGTGTAGTACATGTAGTACGCGTAGATAGTTGTGATGCATGTAATACAGGCGTGGGTATTTTTGTTTTGAAGAGAATATTATTTGCAAAATATTGAGAGTAATAGTATACTCTTCTCTGTACCAGGTAGAACTAAACTATAAGGAAATAGCATGGCAACGGTATTAGAATGACGACAATACTGCGATACATCCAATATATGTCTGATATATATGATATGATACGGACGTATGTTGTAACGTGGTGAAAAAAAAGAAGGAGAAATATATAAAGGAGGATCATGAGTTCAGTTAGTTCAAGAAGTTATAATACCCACATATTGCTAAATGGTGATCCAGATGATATTCTAAACGATTCAGATTTAAAATGATATCTTAGGTGGAACAAGAAACCATGAACCGTACAGTAGAGTGTTGTGTAATAGAAGAAAATGACAACGTATAACGAATCAACTCTGTCTAAGTTTGCGGTAATAAAAAAACGAGCAGGGGCAAACTGACGGATGAGTATGAATATATCATAATTCTCCAAAATAATAATACCAGCAATGAATAAAAACAGCCAAGCTATTTACCTGGTTTTCTAATATATTATGGGAAATTACTGTTTACAGTTCAGAGCTCTAAGTCATCTGGCAGTTTGAAGACTAACTATGTACTAATACATCCAACAAAATACTCGAATCTGCATAATACTGGTGGTTGAACTATCTCTATAATACCTTACACCTAAAACAGATAGCAATGCACATATACAGTTCCAATTTGTTCAAATCCATGCAGAGAACAGTACCAATCTTGACATATACTACCCATTTACCAAATGATAACACCCTAAAACATCAGCCATGAAGTTAATCTTCACAACTTTCCAACAAGTGGTATGTTCTTTAGCAAGTTTAGCCGCCCAAATGTTGCCCTTTTATATGTAACTAACAAAACACGTGACGCCGCGTACTACACATAATCACGTGAGGTAAAATTCCGAAAAAGAACAAACAGCAGGGTTTTTTCGAAGACCTTATTTTACGGTTAGAAACCCCACGTCGAGAAGCTTATAAATACGAATAGATCATCAATAAGCATGCTCCATAGTGACTCCAATACCATGGTACATGACTCTAAGGATTCTAGGATTATCCCAGATGTAGTGGATCAAAATAATGAGGTTCCGGTTGCCGCTAGTTCTGCCACGAAGTCTAACAGCACGTACATCAATAACTATATTAATAACTTTATTATGGGTACAACTACACCGACAACGTCGACAAATGCATCAACTACTACACAGCAGAATGCACAACGTAGGGACTCAAGCTCGATGTATCCTCCATTTCTTAAGAATGGTCAACGAAATGACTCGATATCGATGTTCACTAACTTTAACCTCCCGAGGTTTTCCACTGATGCCTCTATAACTCCTTTCTTAAATATAGCTGAAACGGGTACTGGTACTAACGACCAGCTAGCACAACTTAATGAGAATGCAAAGAGACAATCTCAGGATTTCTCGGAAATCACTCGTGGATTTTCGATTGTTAACGGTAATATGTGGACCCAACAACAGATACCACCGTTAGCAAACCAGTTCCCAAATCAGAATAAGAATATAAATACAAACCATATTGATCCTATAGATGGCGCACCTAAATTTAAACCATTATCTTTCTCTGCAGGAAAATCTAACTCAAATCAGTTTCCTCCAAGAAGTGAATCATTTTCAATTCCACCATCAAATAAAACGCCTAATTTATTCAATACTGGAGACAATCAGGATATAGACTTCTTAAACCAACGTGGTTCAATAGGTCAGAATATGAAACCTCCAACGATACTACCCACCACAACAGCTCTACCAGGTGGTAAATTACAGGCTCTAGGTATCCCTGGTAATCAATCCGGCTCAAACCTGGCATTAGATAATTTCTTTAGTGGGAACTCAAGAAAGCCTTCATTAAGTACTGAGTTCGACTTTGATTCCAAGAGACGTAATAGTTCCATAAAATTGTTATTAGATAATCCATCACAAGCACATACACAGGCACAGGCACAGACAAATCAAATTAATTTCAATCCAAACTCACAACAACACATTGGATTTCCCCCAACTTTATCTCGACTTTCCTCAATGATAAATGTGATGAAAAATGATCCTCAAACAAATGCAATGAATAGTAATACTCCAGCAATGAATACTATAATGGAAAATAAATCAAACGAAGAAACAACGAAGAAAAATAACGAACAAGTAATTATGGACAATTTTAACCAACGTTCAAATGAACCTGTTCTTGTATCATTAACAAAGAAGAGAATATTGAAGTCAGGTATTGAGGAAGAAGAGGAGGATACTTTTGATAATGGAAAAAAATTAAAGCAACAGAAAGTATCAGATCTAAAGGATACAAATGTATTACATGCAGTAAGCAGTAAAAGTAAGTTACTACTAGATCTAAAACATGGTAAAAAACTTCATAAAAAAACCAAGGATTCTAAAATCAATAAGAAATCTTCATTCGATGATGTGTTAAAGAAAATTACAAAGGATTCAAATCTTGAAGAATCGATAACAAAAGATAATTTAATGAAAGATACAAACACTGACTCAAGAGATTTAGTAGGTGTTACAAAGATTGATCAATTAATGTTAATGATCGATGCTAGAAAGAAAGGTGTCACTGAAAAGGTTGAAACGTCAGAAGATGGTATGCTATTGATTAACAAGGACTCTAATATATTACCACGCACTAACGAAATTGTTGGTGGAGTTGAAAAACCAATTGGTTCTCACGGTGTTAAAGAGCACGAATGTAAGATTTGTCATAGATTCTTCACCCAGTTAACCCATTTAGAAGTACATATTAGATCGCATATTGGTTTCAAACCGTTTGAATGCCAATACTGTAAGAAAAGATTTACACAGGGTGGTAACTTAAGAACCCATCTCAGACTTCATACTGGTGAAAAACCATACGAATGTGAATTCTGTAAAAAACGGTTTTCAAGAAAAGGTAACCTAGCTGCACATTACTTAACACATAAAAAGATCAAACCATTCGTTTGTAAATTGGACAATTGTAATAAAACTTTCACCCAACTAGGTAATATGAAAGCTCACCAAAATAGATTCCATCTAAAGGCACTTAGTGAATTAACAGAAAGATTGGCAAAGTTAGATCCTAACAAAATAATTGATGATCAAGAAAGACAAATGTTAGACTATTTTGCCTCATTATATAAGAATTCTAACAAGGGTATTAAAGGTAGAGGTAAAAGTTCAAACCCAAGTCTAAATTCCGTGAATATAATAAAAAATACCTCTATTGAACAGATGGAAACTACCCAAATGTTACATAATAACGAGTTAACCTCTGCATCGTACCAACTATACCAAGGCCATCCACAACAACCTCAACAACCATTAATGAAAGAGTCATTGTCAAATGATCCAAATTTGGCAACCGATATCGAGGGACATCTTTCAATGAATTTCCAAGATCCTCAAAGACGATCACAAGATCAACATATCCCTCTAACTCTAACACACAATGAGTTTGTCAGCAATGACGATCAAAACAATGAATTACTCAATCAAAATGGTGTTGAGTTTAAGTTTGTTAATTACAAGAAATGATAGAATACACCAAGAAGAAATATACACATGTATCTGAAAAGATTATACAACTACATATTAATTAATTTTACAAATATAAAGAAATTAAGTCATGAAATTAATCTAAGATAGCCCTAATTTAAGAAAATTAGGGTTAAATCTTGAAAATTGAGATATAACAATAATAAGGGACTTTGTTGATGATATTTTTAACTCATCTGCAATAATATTTGATATCCTATAGTAAAAACACAAGGATATAGCCCACTTAAAAACATTAATCATGTCAAATACAGATGGCGAAAACAATATACCCCCAGAAACACAAACCGAGGCCTCTATTGAGCCAACTATAGAGCCTGAGAATACTGAAACTGTACAACAATCAGATAGAAATATAGGTATAGAATCAACGGATAGGGAACCTTTAATCAAAAAAGGTGTTAATAAGAGGCTACGTAGACAAAATAATGAAATACGAGAAGTTCCTCCAGAGCCAGTTCATGATCTTCCGCAAAATGATTATCAAAGTATCCCTAGTAATGATGAATATTTAGATGCTGAATTCTACGCTAACAATGGGAGATTTCAAGTTCACAAGAATTATATCATATTTCTAAGTAATTGGAGAACCATATTGAATGTGATTTTGTTTATTAATACTTTGCTTTTGATTACAATTTTTGTATCTGATTTTTTCATTGAAATTTTACCAACTGATGGACTAGCCAATTTCAATAACTTTATCTTAATATTAACCGCATTAATTGGTAATTGCTTTAACCTCTGGTTTAATAAAATTGGTTTATTTTCACCTTTTGATTTACATTTAAATGTTGTTTTAACTTTTTTGCCGTTACTAAATCTATTGACACTTTCTATTATCCAATACACCCGCCAGAGATTAAACAGCATTACCTTAGGAATCCACATTTGGACTTCACTAACATTCTCCTTGGGTATATTACAAGCATATAATCTAAGAAGGTATATTAGAAATTTAACACCCCCAACAACTCAAAATAAACATACGTTGACTGAATGGATTGAAATTGCTTTCCGTAACATAGTTAAATTTATTTCGTTAATCTTACTAACGTTGCTATTGTTAACTACATTCCTTGAGATAATTGATATAAAGAATGCCCTAAATCATGAGGACGAATCCTCAAAATTCGTATGGGCAAATCCAGAACACTCAAAGAGACTGCATATTTCTTGCTATGGGATCGCTGATAATAGTACAGACAAGGCAATAATTTCAAAACAGCCCATTGTCGTATTTGAACATGGTAGCGAAGATACAGCTTATACTTCTGGAAGATGGATTCAAGAATTGTATCACTTAGGTAAAATCGATCAATATTGTGTCTACGACAGATTTGGATTTGGGTTAAGTGATTCTGTGGGAGCACCAACATCTTTAAGAAAATCTTCAGATGCTCTTAAACACGCATTAGTAGATGAAATGGGTCTCGCTGGCCCATTTTTACTTGTAGGTTATGACTACGGTGGCCTGACTGCTCGTGTATTTGCTGGTGATCATCACGACTTATGTTTTGGGTTAATGCTTATTGAAGCGTGGAATGAGGAGTTACTATTAAAACATTATCTGAGAAAATTATTACCTGGTGACGGTGATAGCGATGGAAACTCACCAACTGATGGTGGTAAGATTGATTATCGTATCCCAGAAAAAGAGATTGGTAAGAGATACACCGTGAAGTCATGGTTATATGGTATTTGGTCTTGTTTTGGATTGAATCTACAAAGTAGTTGGTTTATCAGTCACCATGGATCTATGAACAGAATCTATGGCAAAGATATGAAAGAACAAGGTAGATTTATTAGAAATAGAGTTTTGGAAAGTATAACTAGTTCCCTATCCAGTTACAAGGAGATACTAGAGACTAACATTAAGATACAAGATATCAAGTTAAGCGTTGTCAGTTCTAAACAGTTTATCAAAAAGTCTGCTGTTTGGGGTAACTGGCAACGTAAACTAACAAAACTTTCATCAAAAGCCAAAGAATGGAGAATAATTGATGGTGATCACGATTTTTATAACAATAGGTTAGGTATTGAAGAAGCACAGGATGTTCTATTAAGATTAATCAATGAATGAGAAAATATTTCAATCTTTTAATTTTACAAGCACTTTAAATTATCAATAAATAATACGTTGTTCGTATTATCACTAATATTAAAATGAAAAAAATCGTTAAATAAAAGATATATATTCATATAAATTTAATGTATAGCTTTTTCTAATGATAGAAGCAATTGTACATAGATTTATTCACAAGTTCACTAAATTGGTTTCTTCATAAACCATACCTGAACAAGGGCTACTTGCTCTACTTATAACACCTGGTTGAGATTGGACATGTTGTTGTTTGGATATATCTGAACTAATATGGTCAATGTACTGACTATTGACTTCTAGATTATCCATCGATGCTTCTAAATCTGTAGTTGCTCTGCAATTCGGACAGATAAATTGGGGATAGTTAGTTAATAACAATCTTCTTATACAATTGAAATGCCATGTGTGACCACAAGGAGAAATGAAAATACCTTGGCATGGATCCAAATCATCTAGACAGATTGAGCAAGATTCTAATTTATTAGTCTCCTCGGTTACCATGTTCATTGTATTTATAGTATGAAGTTTTTCTAGACCTAATTTCTTGTAATTCTTGGCTTTTAGCTTCCACGATAAGTTTAACTCTACCTTAACTTTTACACAACGGAATTTTTGATTGGTACCGCCGTTGAAATCCATACCCAATTGAATAACATCACCATCATGTAACATACAATCCATTCCATCAACGGTAGTACCATTTTCCTTTGCGGAACAAATGCGTTTATGATTTAAGAAAGTACCTGAAGATGAATTAAAATCCTTGATATACCAATTACCACTTTCGTCAATTTTTAAACAACCATGCAAACGTGATACAACATTTGATTTAAACAAAATTGGTCTGTAGAATTCATTTAACTTCATATCGGAATATTGGTGTTTAGCAGCAAAACTTTCCATGTATCTAGCAATAATTAATTGTGAATCTGGACCAGCAGTTCTAATTATTGGATCAAAATATAGACCTTGAGAACGAACAAAAGCTGTTTGTGCCTCTTCATCTATCGAAGGATCAATGAAAGTTGTCAATCTTATAGAATATAGACCTTCTGTCGTTCTTACGTTTTTAGCACATGGATTCTCATGGTCACTGGTTCCCTGGGAAATATTCCATTCAGTTTTATATCTTCTAAAATCGTCTTTTGTATTTGAATCGTTAACGTAATGTGAAGTTGAAAAACTTTCGGCTTTAGAATCGGATGTATTTATGCTACTCACAGTACCTGTGCTACTCTTTGGCTTTAATATATTCGATAATGGTAATAATATAGGTAGCATATATGGTTCTGGTAACTTAAAAGTACGTGAATTATCGTTTAAAGATTTTTGTTGTGGTTCAGCCGCAAGTTGCTGATTAGAGGATGGTTTTGAAGTTGTATAATTTGAATAGTTTTGGAATGGATTATTGCTTTGGTTACTAGGAGTCCTGCTTGTAGATGGTGAAACATTAGATGACGCTGGATCAGAATAACTGATTTTGGGATTAGAATATGAAATATGTGCTTGAGTAAGTTCGCTCATCGAAGGTAATCTTAGCTTTGTACCCGAGCGGGGTATATCAATGTTGTTGTTATCAATTGCAGTTACTGAAATATCAGTATTTGGATTATTAGAGGATAACCCTATCGTATTCAAAAATGAACTGAATCCAAGCCCAAAACTGTTCTTCCTTGAACTAGTCACTGATACCTGACCGTTCGACATATTGCTCCTGTTACTATTTAAAGAGTAAGTTCTGTATCTTTGTGATGAAATCTCGGTTCCTACCATTTTGAATGTGAGAAAACTTATTTAATAATAAGAATGATAATAATAATAATAATATTATAGTGATTAATAGTGGACCAGTAGTAATCGAAAGCTTATAATTAACAAAATGTGTATACTCATGTAAATATAAAGATATATACAACTAACTAATTAATTGTTTATATTATTAATTGGCAATTCAAATAACAGCCATACAGAAATATCTATCAGCATTCAAATTTTGTGAACATGATAACTATATATCATTATTTAAATATATATCACCGTTGAAGTTTTTAATGCTCATCTATAATAAGGAGACCAAAAGGGAATGAACTTGACGGGGTATTGATGCCCGGATTTTAGCAAAATGGGGGCTTGCTAAAACGAGTCAGGGCATAACAATTAGACCCGGTAAGGAGTCACCACTGCGGAGATTTCTGGGGACATGCGGGGTTGTGGAGTCTGCATGAAGCGGGGATAAAAAATGTTTTTCTAGGGCGTTAGTTTTTGTATAGGGTTGGAGATAGTTTCAAGTCATTGGCATTCGGAGTACATGTATATGGTTGTAAGGCATTAAGCGGTGTTAAACGATATATTTGTTGTTTTGCAGCTATGTGGGGTTATTAAAATTTGCTTTGAATGTCATTTGGTGGTTGGGCAATTGTTACGATTTCATCATACAGCATTGTGGTTAGGAACTCGTTGAACTGTACCCCGGTAATCTCTGGCAATAAGTAATTAGCGACTAGTTGGAACTTATTGTCTTTAGTAGGTCCCTTGGCATTTGATAATTTCGTTACTTCTTGGTTCAATAGTTTGGTAATTAAATCGACAGTTAATGGTTCTCCAGTGTCCGATAGAGTAACTCCATGTTTGACCCATTGATGCAATTGACAACGAGATACTTCTGCTGTTGCAGCATCTTCCATTAAACTATTAATCGGAACGCAACCGGAACCATTGACCCATGCTTCCATGTAAATCAATCCGATAACAAGGTTTTGTCTAATACCATCTTTAGTGATCTTAGCACCTGCGATTCTTGTGTTTGTTAGATCACTAGAAGTTACGTGAACTTCAGGAACTTTGTAAATTTGGTTTGCAGTTCCCATGTTACTGAATACTTCATTACAGATCTTAGCCAATGCAGGGTGTGCAATCCATGAACCGTCATGTCCTTTATTGAACTCTCTAAATTTGTCCTTGATGACTTTATCCATTGCAATGGTGTTAGCTTGGACATCATTCTTGATTGGGATTTGGGCGGCCATACCACCCATTGCATGAACAGCTCTCTTGTGACATGTAGTGATCAATAAGTTAACGTACGCATCCATGAATGGAGCTGTCATTGTGACCATATCTCTATTTGGTAAGATATAATCCGGAGAGTTTCTTAATCTCTTGATAGTTGAGAAGATGTAATCCCAACGACCACAGTTTAAACCACTTGAATGCTGTCTTAGTTCATATATAATCTCGTCCATTTGAAACGCGGCTGGTAATGTTTCAATAAGAACTGTAGCACGAATAGTACCTCTTGGAACTCCCATATAGTCTTGAGCAACGTTAAAGATATCGTTCCATAGCTTGGCTTCTAGGTGATGTTCCATTTTTGGTAAATAAAAGTATGGACCTTTTCCTAACTCAATTAACTTCTTAGCATTGTGATAGAAGTATAGACCAAAATCAAAAATAGAAGCACTAATTGGTTCTCCATCAATATATAAGTGCTTCTCTAGTAAATGCCAACCTCTTGGTCTCACAATAACAGTTGGGGATTCAGCAAAAACCGAGTTCAACTTATATTCTTTCTTTGGAGTCTTGAAATTAATTTCATCTCTAATAGCATCGTATAAATTAACCTGGCCAAATATGATATTATTCCAAGTTGGAGACAAAGAATCTTCAAAATCACACATATATGTGTTAACATCCGAATTCAAAGCATTAATTAACATATGTCTCAATGGAGGACCAGTGATTTCGGTCTTTCTGTTAATTAAACCCGGTGCCAGGATAGGACCCTGCCAAGTTGGATTTTCTCTAACCCATTTAGTTTCGGGCAAGAAATCAAATGTATAGGCACCAGAGTCGATCTTAGCCTGTAGTATTTGTCTATTATTTAACAATTCTTTCCTTTTATTGTTAAAAGTTCTGTGTAATAACACAATAAATTGTAAAGCATCGTTAGTTAAGATATTTTGGGGTTTAGTCTTTGTAAAAGTTATGTCCGACTCCAATGAACCTAGGACCTTGACGTTTTGTAAACTTAAAGCGACCATTGTTTGATCGTTGGTCTTCCTATGGCAACAATTACCGATCAATTGAGTTATAGGTGCACCTTTATATACGTTTCCAAATGAATATTCCCTTTTCTCCAATATTGTGACGTCCACTCCATTGGTCCTTACGGCCGAAAGTTAGAATATTTTATCTTTTTTATTATAGTGAAAATACACGTGATAGATGGATATATTATTAATGTTATATTATATTGATATAGAATGATTATGTAGTATTATTATAATGATTAACACCAGAATCTATATACTCTGTAGTACATTGGTTTTGCTCTTATTCTCTCATCTTCTTCAATACGCTGTTGTTTGAAGAGTTCGATATCGTCGTAGGAACTACCTGTGTCCAGGTCGATTTTGTCAGTTGGGATGAACCAGGTTGACCAGTTCTTCTTGTATAACCTGTGACAGATGTATACCACTATCATGATAGGTATACTTAGACAGTTTTGGAAGAATGCCTGGGCTGTAGATGGAGCTCCTACTGGTGATGCTGATACGTAAATTTCACCAGCGATTAATAGAAGGTTTAGGACGACACCTAAAATACCACCCCATATACCTAACATAGATTTGTAAGCGATGGTATCTATGCTTCTACCTTGGGCTCTTAGAGCCATTCTGAATCTTACTTGAGATAAACAGATACAGAACCAAGTGAAAAAAGATGAAATGGAACATAAGGCGAATAACCATGTAAAGACTTTACCTTCATTCTTAGACGCGACAAGGAAACCTAATAGACCAAATACACCACAGATACCGATACCTACTAGAGGTCTACCCTTTTTATCGATGTAACCACATATGGAAGGTAATTGGCGGGAGGCACCTAGTGCTTGAATGACTCTTGAAGATGCATAAACACATGAGTTAGCGACGGATAGAACGGCAATTAAGATGACAACGTTCATGAAATTAGCGACTTTGCTACCCATTGAACCAGCGTTACTTAAAGCAATAACGAATGGAGAAGCAGAGACATCTTCGGAAGTTGCACCACCTAGCAGTCTTGGGTCTGTGTATGGTACCAGACAACCAATAACGACGACGGTAGTGATATAGAATATAGCGATTCTCCAGAAAGTACCCTTTGCTGCTCTTGATATGGCAGAGACATTTTTAGATTCAGCAGCAGTTAACAGCACTAATTCACTACCACCAAATGAGAAGGCAGCAGAGACAAAAGTGTTACATAAACCTTTGAAAACCGGGGTAGCGAAAGAACCTGGATTGTGCCAGTATTTAGTACCGATATAACCTTCTGAATGAGGGCCACCACCACATACCAGTACGATACCGATAATGATAAATATGAATATAGCGACAATCTTGATGATGGAAAGCCAGAATTCAGTTTCTGCGAAACCTTCAACACCAAACATGTTTAGAATCATGACGAACACATAAAATATTGCGATCCAAACACATGGATTAACATCGGAGTTCCAGTATGATATAGTCATTGCTAGACCGATCAGTTCCGATGGGAACGAAATAAGCCAAGCTAAAGCGTAATTTGTCGAGACTGTGAAACCTACAGAGTCATCAATGAATCTAGTGACATGAGTAGCGTAAGAACCTGAAACTGGGAATTGACAAGATAATTCTGCAGCAGATTGAACCACACAGAACATAGAAGTACCGACCATCATAAAACCGATAAGTAAAGAGCCTGGACCAGAAGCTAGAGAGTAACCTAGACCAATGAACAAACCTGTACCTAGTGTACCACCAATAGCAATAAAACTTAAATGTCTTTGTTCCAGTTTCTTCTTCAGTGGTTGTCTAGCTAGACGTTGTTGAATCTTCTCTTGCTCCCTATAGTTATCCACTGTTCCATCACTTTCATAAAATTCTTCTTCAGTAATCGCTGGTAAGTCAGCTCTCTTAAAAGAATCCTTGAATCTATGTATTAGACTGCTTTCAGCCTGTGAATCCTCTGAAATGGAGACACTTTCAGAGTAGTATTTAGAACTATCCTTGACAGTACTGTTGTTTTCCGTATCCATAATGTGATGCCAGACTTCTTCACATTTGTGTCTTTTGTTATCCTTCCGTTATCGACTCTTTATATAATCTAATCATAGATGTTAAAGAATTTTCAGTCATCAGAGAGGTAGAAAAGTGTGCAAAAGAAATAACCACACTTGATTTCCTACGACGTTTTCTGAGCAACCGCACAACAACATGGCGCAACCCAAAGATAGCCGGACAAAACTTACTTGATTATGATAATCATGATGGAACCACAGCTGGATAGTGAGATGATATGAGATGAGATGAGATGAGTTGAAGTTGAAGTTGAAGTTGAAGTTGATGTTGTAAGATGATGAATTGTAGGGAGTTTGCTTGGTTTGTAGAAGAAAATGGACGATACTCTGAAAGAGAAATCCACTGGATGGTGGGGGTGACAGGAAGATTTGCTTGGGACATTATTCTTAATTGTGACTTTATGTAAGATAATAGGCTCGGACATTGTCAAAGGTATATAAACAGACTAGGTTGTATTGGCAATGTTAAGTTGCTTTCTGTTGGTTAGTGGAAAGTAGTAAACGATGTCGTTAGGTAATGGCACCGCTCATAATTCACTGGAGTCTCGAAGAGACTCTAGCTCATCCGAAGAGGTATGCCAAGATATTAAACAACTTGTCACTACCAAAGAAACAGAATACAAAATTATCAATTCCAAGGATGTAGATGTCACAGTCAAATTTATGGAGCTGTACGGGGCAAATACACAGGAAATCACACCAGATCAGGAGAGACGACTAAGACGTAAAGTTGCATGGATTATTGTCACACTAACTGCTTCTATCGATTTCTTACTTTACTCAGACAAAGCTACTCTATCATATGCCTCCATATTTGAACTATGGGACGATACACATATGACACAAGATAGATATAATAACGCAAACACTTTATTTTATGTGGGTTATATCATCGGGCTGGCTAACTTGATCTGGGTGCAGAAATTCGCTATTCGCAAAGTTATGGCATTTATGTGTACCAGTTGGACCATTATTATATTTTTACATTGTGCTGCTTACGACTATCAAGGTATTACAGCTCTAAGATTCTTCTTGGGTTTCGTTGAAGCTATTGCTGTGCCCACATTAAATATTACAATGAATCAATTCTTAACCCCAAGTGAAAAAAATGCCTATGCTCCACTCTTCTATAGTTCATGCATTGGATGTGGTGTATTTGTCTCTCTAATCTCATATGGTATATTGCATGCGCATACCACTGTTCATGTTTGGAAATTATTCATGATTATCATTGGTGGTATGACCCTGATTATGACACTCGTTGTGTTCTTTATCTATCCAAGTAATCCAACAGATGCACGGTTCTTATCTCAAGAAGAAAAGATCTGGGTAATTAGAAGAGTTCAAAGATCTTCAAACTCATCTATTGAACAGAAAGTTATTAAAAAGTACCAAATTATAGAAGCCCTGAAAGATCCAGTATCATGGTTATTCTGTACATTCTTTCTGTTTCAACAATTGGCCAACAATTTAACGTACATGCAAAATATCTTGTTTGAAAACATTGGTATGATCAGTAATCTGGACACAACCATCGTTTCAATTGCATCTGGTGGGTTTGCCGCTGTATGTGCAGCGATAGCGACGGTTTTCTTACTATATAAAAAAGATTTCACCGCCTTCTCAGTTGTATTCTGGAGTTTACCATCATTAGCAGCATGTATTGCCATGGTTTTAATCCCATGGGGTCATAATATTGCACTACTGGCTATGTTATGTTTAGCGTCACCAATCTTCGGTATCTCATGGGTTTTAATGTTCAGTTGGAATGTCACGAGTTGTTCCGGTTACACCAAAAGAATTACAAGAAACGCAATGGTTTTGTTATGGTACTGTATTGCAAACATCATATCACCTCAATTATGGCAAGGTAAAGATGCACCACGTTTTATTCCGGCCTGGATTGTTCAAATTGTATTCTCTTTCTTCTTAGCACCATCGATAGCAATTTTAATCTGGTTCATTTTAAAGAATAGAAATACCAAACGATTACAGAAATTACAAGATAATAAAGATTTTGAAGGTCACACTCTTGGTAAAGAGGGATTCGTTGTGTTTGATGGTGAAAATATTGTTGTTAATAGAGCACAATTGGATTTAACAGATTTAGAAAATGATCAATTCATATATCCTTTGTAATATAA
Source organism: Kazachstania psychrophila (assembly GCA_030579255.1). NCBI lineage: Eukaryota > Fungi > Ascomycota > Saccharomycetes > Saccharomycetales > Saccharomycetaceae > Kazachstania > Kazachstania psychrophila. Next base: position 228,276 of record JAKTQD010000013.1, on the reverse strand, counting down.
TATTCAGATAGAGTTCACTTTTTAAAATCCAAAGAAGTGTATCATACAATATAAGCTCTATAATAGACTTAAAGGGTATAAAATATCGTTCAGGATCATAATTTGTTATAGAAAACTTTGACCATCTTCAATAACAGAACACAATGCTTTATCTTGAAATATGGAGATAGCACCTTAATGTCCCAAAATTGTGACATTATGAGTTTTGCCGTTTATGAAATATAGACTATAAAATGAAGAGTAATCTCCCGTAATTAGTTTTAGAGAAGTATAATGGTCAAATTTGTAGAAGTTTATAGATCCCCTAATAAAAACAAGGGACGTTTCCGAAAATGGGGCGATTGGACCTAAGAACCATTGTCGTTCTTCTACTTCACATGAAAATTTCAACCAATAACCATGTTAGATGGCGATTTAACTGTTTGTTGATATGATCCTACAAAAACCGCATTTGAGAAATTCCTCTTGCTGATGAGACTATACAATTGTGGAATCTAATATTTTACAAATATAATATTTTTGTAACATTCATCTCTATATACTGTCTACATCCATACATTATATAATTATTATAAACGAATATTCTCAATTAATCAAATGATTATTTACATGGCATCATATTCTATTTTACATACTCATCTCGAGAATTCTGCTTTGGCCCAAAAATATTACTAAGAAATACCCAAGCACTGGAATAGATATACATGACAATATATATGGCGGAACAGACTTTGACTATTCCGAAGTGTCTGAAGTATAATAACATAGAACGTACATTAGAGTAGATTAAATGGGATATACTTCAATCTATATATTACAACTGCTGTATTCAGCAGGAAATGTTTTGTCTTTCAAACATATTACTATTTAAACATGCCGGTTCTGAAAAGAGTAGCATTATTGTTATCGAAACCAGTTCTTTTTTTACGTTGTTTGTGTCTTTCTAAAGTATGAATTAATAAACTTTGACAGGCGAATATTTTAGTTATTCGCGGAACATTATTGATACCAAAGGAATCTACTGAACCAATCTCCCCAATAGTAAAATCCGCAGCCTTTTCTATCAAACCTGGTAGGATATCACTATCTTCTGAAGAATAGTGACCAATAACAGCTTCATATTTTTCAATCTTGCTCACATTTTTCTTCTTCTTCATAGCCTTTATTTCTGGAGAATCCAGTAAACATTCTTCATTTGGATTTAATAATGCTAATTTATAATGATCGTTTTCCATTAGTGGATTAAACTTAACGTGCCATCTAAAGTTTTGACCCATGATCTGTGTATCCATATCTCTGAAACTTTGATAGTTGACCATATAACAAGGATTATTTGGATCATCAACAAACACCATTTTGAACTGAGTTCTGTTCCATCTAGAATCTTTGTAAATATCGCAGTACAATCTTTTGTAAAGCTTGACACCCTTGTTTTCAGCTATAATTTTAACATCACCATATGGTGGCACTGCATCTCTTGGTAATACTTCGTAAATAAAAATTTGGTAGAATAATTCTTCTTTAATTAAAGTAGCTCCAACTTTGAATAGTATAGTTTGAATATGCAAAAATGGTACACCTACACCATTTTCTTCAAACTTATCGAAGTCCTGTTTTTTACTAGCTTTAAATTTATCAAACGATTGCATAGATGAGTACATCATGGAACCTCTCTTGCCAAATAATTCTGCGATTGGCATATGTCGTTCTTTGTTGAAATGTAAGAATTCAGGGACAGCATTATCATTTCTCTTTTCTATCTTTAATCTATCATCATTTAGTAAACTAGTTGCGAATTTTCTTATTAAACCCATAAATACAACTAATTAGTATGTTTTTAATATAATATATTTGTTTGGTTTCACTACCATACACCAAATAATCACCAATGCCTATCTCAAACTCTTCAATATATATTCAAAATAGCACAATTCATTATTATTATCAAAATTCCGATGTAGGCGAAGCAAGCGTTTTATTTACAGTAAAACGGCGTACGATATCGAGAAAAATATATGCTTAAGTAAGAAACATTATACTACATACCTGTGCTCACTACATCCTACAATATGCCACACCGAGGCTGATAATACTCCCAGTTACTACCATGTGTGAGTCTCAGCCTACTGAAGTAACATTTGCTTGAGTGAGCGTACTAGATAGTGAATACAGTCCGTTATGTATTGTTGCTGTGGCTCAAATATACAAAACCAAATGATATGCTTCTGGTATAAGCTATAGAAATTTAAATACCTCAGATAGTAGGTATATTGATGGTAAAGTATCACATAATGTCATAACAATATTCAGAACTTTGAACAATGTATGGTATTCCAAAGCCTTGTACTAAGGGAATAAACACGTAACCACCGCGTGAAACCACTTGGATTTTTACTGCTATATCAAATGATAATCGGAACAACTGTACTAATGATCCGATCCACACACTGATACACCTTGTTATTAATATCACGCAATGTCATCGAATATTCTATAAATTATTCAACGGAACATATACGGAAACTGTCGGGTAAACTGTTCCGTGTTTTTTTTAAAGATAAAAACATATTACATAATATTAGGACAAGAGCAATAAGTAAGTATAAAAGAAAAGGATCTGTTCATTTTGTTGTGGTATTTTCTTTCAGGTTATTACAAAGATCACTAAGTATACTAACTGTTTAATATGTCCGTTTTCGTCTCAGGTGCTACAGGTTATATCGCCCAACATATTGTCTCTCAATTATTAGAACAAGACTACAAAGTCATTGGTGCGGCCAGAAACCAAGAAAAAGCAAACAATATGTTAAATAACTTTAACAATGATAAGCTGTCTATGGTTGTTGTTGGGGACATTACCAACTTAAATGCGTTTGATGAAGCCTTCAAGGTTCTTGGTAAGGAAATTAAATACGTTATCCACGCTGCTTCCCCAGTTGTATTCGATGTTACCGATTATGAAAAAGATATCTTAATTCCAGCTGTCAATGGTACTAAAGGTATTCTTGAATCCATTAAAAAATATGCTGCTGATACAGTTGAACGTGTAGTTGTAACTTCCAGTATTGCTGCCATGTCTACTTACCCAGAGACTTTAGATCCAAAGATTTTCTTAAATGAAGAATCTTGGAATAATTATACTTGGGAAAATTGCCAAGGTAATGGTGCCAGTGCTTACTTTGGTTCAAAGAAGTTTGCTGAAAAAGAACTCTGGAAGTTTATTGAAGAAAATAAGGATGTCATAAAACTGAAGGCTACTACCATCAACCCAACTTTCGTCTTTGGTCCACAAGCTTTGGATGCTGATGTTAAACCAAAGTTAAACTTATCAGCTGAAATTGTTAACTGTATGATCCATACAACCCCAGATTCCGAAATTGGTCCTCTAAGTGATAAGTTCATTGATGTCCGCGATGTTGCTAAGGCCCATATATTAGCTTTCCAAAAGGAAGAACTTGCTGACAAAAGATTAATCTTAAGTGAAGATAACTACAGTAACTATGATATTTTAAAGTACTTGAACAACGATTTCTCAGTATTGAAAAATAAGATTGCCGCTGGTAATTTAAGTATGACCGTTGAAGGTAAGAAACCAACTGGCTGCGTTATCGACAACTCCAAGACCAAGAAACTATTAGGTTTCAAATTCAGAACTTTACAACAATCTGTTGACGATGCCACCACACAAATTCTAAAGCATGAAGGTAGATTATAAATTTTCAATATATAATTAAACAAATAACATCCGATATATTTAAATAAATTTTAATTTTGATATACTCAATAATTTAAAGAGTTCAATTTTTTCTACTTAACTGTTATCTAAAATTTCGATGAAACATATAATTTATAATAGTATCTTTAATTTCATTATAGACAAATTGATCCTCACATTCAATAATTATGATTCTTTGATTTCTGTCATTCTACTGAATGAAAATTCCATTATTCATTGGAGGGTTGGCCGAGTGGTCTAAGGCGGCAGACTTAAGATCTGTTGGACGGTGTCCGCGCGAGTTCGAACCTCGCATCCTTCATTATTTTTAATGTGTATTTTTTTTTTTTTAATTACACTGACACTTCGTAGGAATTAATTTGATAAAAACTAATCTTTAGTAGTTTCGATGAATATATTATTAGAGTATTCAAAACTGAACTACATATATATTTAACAGTTATTTTTAAAATAGGAGTTAATAAATTTAAATAAGAACTAATTATCTAACGATTGTGGGGCATAGAACAATGAAAACGCGCAGCGCATATGTTTTCATTCATTTAGCCAATATGTAAATCTGTTTCCTCGAAACTTTGACAATCCGGAGAAGTCATCGAAAGCTTACATCCAATAAGAGTAATAAATGTATTGTGAATGTCCTTGATTTATTACGTGTTGGTGGTGGTCATATAGGTTCTATTGTTTTGGGAACTATTTGGGGTCGAAAAAGTTCTCAATAATATTCTATAGAACAATTTAACAATTTGGCATGGCAAATCTAATCTGCCTTAACAGCTTTATGTTAAACGTAACTAACCACATCACCAGACTACGCTCTGCCTCACGATTAAATTTGTTTTCAAAAATGAACATAATTTCAGGAATCTAAGAAGAACCTGATGATTTTAGATTTCATTGTTTTCGATCGAGATGATGAAGTCGATACTAACTATTGACTGGTTACAACAAGTTCCCAATGTTTAGTGATTTCTGATCTTACATTTGGTACAATTAGTCCAGCTTTAACTAGCATTTATACCAGAAGATAAGACGTTATCTAAAGAAGTTACATAGATTATAGCACCCTTCGGATAATATAATATTTAAACTATATCGTAGAAACCGTTAGTGATATCACAGTTGCCTCTATATTTACGTTACTAGTGGCTCCTGTGTTGTTGGCCCACATGTTGTTCCAATTGATGAATGCTTGAACAACGTAAAACCATTATTTGAAAAAAGGGAAGTTAAGGGCATGGCGGTTGTAGATATTGGACTGGCTAAATTCAGGAAGCCGTTCTGGGATGAATCGATTTCCAGATTTAAATCTGAACCCAAGAACATGTATAATACTGTCTTAACGAACCATTGAAGATCATTATAGGAAATTACTCAAATTGCTTCGCATTTAATTTTCCATTATGGAACTTTGTCACTGTAGATAATTCTGGCATTATCGATTTAGGTTACGTCTTTATATTACATCCTATTATATAGTGCTCTCTATACTATTTTAATTTAACTAGCATATTTACAAAATTTGAAATGTAATTGATGTTATTTTACGTAAGGTTATATACATAAATGTATAGGTTGATTGTATCATTAGAGTGATAAGTTGTATGGTTTTTTATAGGTATGGGGAGACATTGTCACCGTCGTACATTGTGAAAGGCATATCCTTACCAACAATAGCAATTGATAAGTTATCTACAGTTAAAGTCTCATCCTTTAACGATTGTCTTAATGATTCTACACCGATTTTAATTAATTCTTCAGCGGTTTCAACTTCGATGAATTTATCCATTACACGTTCTAAATATGTCTTTGAACCTTGGGAACGAGCACCAATAGCGGTACCGTATATCTCTAAAGTATTACCTGATGGTTGGAATTCCAATAGATGGGCTCCACTGTTGTCGTAACCTATAATTAGAAGACCTACACCGTATGGTCTACCACCGTATGATTGTGTATTTCTTTGTGCTTTGTCTGATAGTAAATGACCAGCCTTCTCCACAGATAATTTTCTGTTGTAAACTAAACTGGAATAATTACATTGTTGTCTTAAGTAATTACTTAGAACTCTAGCATCCGGAGCTAGACCAGCTAGAGATAGACCTAAATGCTCATCACACTTAATGATCTTCTTTTGGTAAGAGGATAGTTCATCAGCGTTTCTCTTTAATGCGACTAAAACGGCATGATTCTTGGATCTTAGACCAACAGTGACACTACCTTGTTTGATAGCCTCGAGGGCATATTCGACTTGGAATAATCTACCGGTTGGAGAAAAGGTAACAGTATCACCATCATAATTGTTTCTAAACATAATTGAGTACGAGTAATTGGTTTATATGGGTTGTATCCTTTCAAATATGATCCCATTACACATCTTAACACTCTTATTATTTTATATATTTCCTTAATAAATCTCTATTAAGAAAAATTTCAAATTTGCCACCTCCGTGCGGGTAATCGCAACACATAATATTATATGAATGGTCATACAAGAAGAACCGCTATGGATGTTTTGCAAACGTTCTACATACCATTCAATGGTTCTGCTATTGAATTAAGATTACAAGATTTGCCGCTTGTATAATTTTAACTATATTATTCATTGATTTGTCTAAATTTAGAACACAGAATGCCCTAAGTAACCGGTCTTAAACGCCAACTGACAGCTAAACATCACAATTATATACATGCAACTTTGGTAGCATACTTTGGAGCCTTATGGTCACAGTATACATCCATCTATAACACTCTAATATCTGTTATTATATACACTATAGAAACACAAATAGTAGAAACTTGCGATGCGCAAAAATTGTATTATAGGAAAATAGTTGAAATTTAATATGCAACAGGATCCCTAACAAGGAACAATTAGATAGAAAAGACAGACAAATGGGATCAAAGCGATGTATTTTATCCAGAAATCATTACTTAACCTTACATATGCTATATTAGACCATCTTCCACCATTTTTTTGGAACCTGCTACATGTTATCAACGATATATTCTTCTTCTGGTATTACAAGCTACTTAACTACTTACGACCTAAGTCAAGAGCCGTATACTATGAAGCTATCAAAGAAGTAGATAACTGTGACTCATATGAAGGATGGCAAGAAGCTGCGTCTATGGTAGATGAAATCACGGGTGCTAATCTATGGAGAAGAAACTTCTTCTCTAGAAGGTACGATTTTAATTCAGTTCTAGAACAATATGCTATTCTAGTGAAAGCATTAGATGAGGACGACTTTGAAATGGTAAAAGAAAAATGTTCAACTACGGGACCTTGCATGTTAAGAAATTTTGCTGGTATAGCAGATAAGAAACTATTTACAAAGTCACTACTTGGTACAAAATTACTGATTGAACAGTATTTGAAAAGAACAATCGAAGGTATTGTACTACTTAACAAACACACATTAACACCAACATCTTTCTATCAAAGATGTAAACTTTCCCTAGGGACTACTGCATTGATTCTACAAGGTGGTTCTTTGTTTGGGTTATTCCATTTAGGGGTGATAAAGGGTCTTTTATCGCAAAATTTAATACCTAACATTATTAGTGGTAGTTCAATGGGTGCATGCATTGCAAGTGTGTTTGGTTGTTTATACGATGAAGAACTAAGTGACTTACTGAACAATGACGGAATTTTGAATATTATTAAGGATGATAATGAATTATTAAGATCATGTGGTTACGGCAACGTAGAGCAACATTTAAACCTTGGCACTTTAATTCAAAATTTAATTCATCACGGGTATTCACAAGATGTCTACCTTTTCATCCAATTTGTACTAAAATATATTGTTAAAGATATAACTTTTGAGGAAGCATACCAAAAGACTAGAAAGGTATTTAACATCGTTATTCATCCAACAGATCCATCTTGTCCAAACCTATTAAATTATGTTACAACTCCAAATGTTTTAATAAGATCAGCTATTGAATGTAGTTTAGGTTCAGATGTTATTTCAAATAACACAGAATTACTTTGTAAGAATCTAGATAATGAAATTGATTCTTTTTTATCTATAACAAAATTTAATGAAATTAAGTTCCTAGCTCCAGAAAATTCAGTTAATCCAAACCCTAATGACACTTCAAATCCATACACTAGATTAACAGAATTATTTAATGTTAATAATTTTGTCGTTTCTTTGGCGAGACCATACTTAGCTCCATTCGTTGTCAATGATTTAAAACATGAAATCAAGACATCAAAGTATTACTACTACAAACATTTTCCAGAAACAGATAATAACTTAATAAATACATTGCCAGAGATTGGTATGTCACAAATAAATTTCATTGAAATGGAACCACTAGCATTTAAATTCAAATATCATTTAGAAAGAAAATTGAAAAATATTTTAACCATGGAGTTTTATCATAGAATGCAAGTTCTAGATAATTTAGGTCTTCTAAGCTCATGGGTGAAAAGATTAATTATTGATGAAAGAACACCCAGATCTGCGGTCGAGATCGCAATTGTACCAAGAATTAAATCATTATCTCTAACTAGAATCATTGAGGGACAATTAGATAATATTCCATATTGGATTAATTGTGGTGAGAGAAGTACGTGGCCTGTTTTATCTTTAATTAAGACAAGGTGTGTAGTCGAGTTCAAATTAGATGAGATTATCAAAGAGAGAAGAAATAATTAATATTATTATATAACATATAAAGATTATCTATAGAACAGTTTTGTTGATTCCTTTTCGGTTAAATACAAATATTCATTTTCAACAATATGTGTTGATAGATCTACTGGTAATTGACCACCTCTAGTTATCTTCAAAGTCCCAGTAATATCCTTAGCACGGCCTGTTTCTAATGGTACTAAACTTAGCACACCAATACTCTTATATATTAAACTTGTAATCAATCTTGTGAACTCGATGACTTCACGATTTTCATTATTCAAGGGATCATTTTCATTATCTTGGTATTGATCCACTGAAGTGGCAATTATCAATAAACCACATCTTCTCATCAGTGGAACAATAAATTTATCATTTAATTCATCACTGCTCAAACCATCAATTAAAGATAACAGTAGTTCAGGTTGTTCCAATACAACTATAGATTTAACATCGTTGGGGAACAATTCCAGTAGTTTATCTAATATCTTATCACGAGGCTTATCACTATTCTTTAATACAAAATTAGATATCAAATCTATCACATTGTATGCATTTGGATTAATTTTCAATTTGTGTAAGGTATTTTGATAGAATGAAGAATTATGAACCAGAGATGCAATAGTGAATGAAGACTCTAAGCTCAGCGATGCATGCTGAGCAGGAGTGGTACGGTTCAAAGAGTATGGGGCACCCATTAGACGGGTTTCAATTAATGCACTAATTAACCATAGTGGTTGTGTTTCTATTGTGGAGGTTATCAATAATACATGATGACTACCATTTGAATATAATTCCTTTGGGATCACAGATTGATCGCTAAAGAGCACTAAATCTTGCTTCTGAGGAGTAGACATGTATATATATCGTAACGATAAAGTCAGTAGACGTTAGTTGAAGCTTATATCGGAATATGTCTCTATTATTCTCTATTATAAAGTTGCTGAGTAATATTATTGAGCTTATTTTTTCATCCTCATCGGGGATGCCTGTATGCCCTATTTAAAGAAGTATACGATATATATTTTAAAGACAAACAAGTAATTAATAATTTCAAAACTCTAAATACTAGACCAACAACAAGATATATTTGATATCATTGAATTAATATTAATAAAAGTTAACTATTCTTCATGATATAAAACGAAACAGTATACTATCACGAAATACGAACATATATAATGTTTTTCAATAAACTTTTCAAAGATGTACTGAAAAATTTTCTATAAAGATTTATTTCGATGCTCATGACATATCTTATTCTTTCTATATAACATATAAAAGAACAACAACAACTAGTACAAGTCACAATGTTCTCTTTACCAGCTTTAAACTCCGATGTTACTGTCGCCGTCACCGCCGGTGCTAAGTTAACCGAATCTGTTCGTCGTCCAGTCGAACCAGTCGGAAAATACTTCATGCACCATGCTACCAGAACTTTAAGAAACCACACCTGGTCTGAATTCGAAAAGATTCAAGCTGAACAAAATGTTCAAAAGGTTGATGAAACTACTATTGATCCAGATGAGTTATTATTCGATACTGAATTAGCTGATGAAACTTTAAGATTACACGATGCCAGAGACTGGAAGACTGCTGATTTATACGCTGCTATGGGTTTATCCAAGTTACGTTACAGAGCTACTGAATCTCAAATCATTAAATCTCACAGAAAGCAAGTTGTTAAGTACCATCCAGATAAGCAATCTGCTGCTGGTGTTTCTTTAGACCAAGATGGTTTCTTCAAGATTATCCAAAAGGCTTTTGAATACTTAACTGACAAGAACAAGAGAATCCAATATGATTCTTGTGATTTCGAAGCTGATGTTGCTCAACCAAAGAAGGGTACCGACTACGATTTCTTCGAAGCCTGGGGTCCAGTTTTCGCATCTGAAGCTCGTTTCTCTAAGAGATCTCCAATTCCAGAATTAGGTAGCTCCGCATCTGAAAGAAAGGAAGTTGAAGCTTTCTACAACTTCTGGCACAGATTTGACTCCTGGAGAACATTCGAATTCTTAGATGAAGATGTTCCAGATGATTCTTCCAACAGAGACCACAAGCGTTACATTGAAAGAAAGAACAAGGCTGCTAGAGATAAGAAGAAGACTGCCGACAACGCCAGATTAGTCAAATTAGTTGAAAGAGCTATGAACGAAGATCCACGTATCAAGATGTTCAAGGACGCTGAAAAGGCTGAAAAGGAAAAGAAGAAGTGGGAAAGAGATGCCGGTGCCAGAGCTGAAGCTGAGGCTAAGGTTAAGGCTGAAGCCGAAGCTGCTGTCAAGGCTGAATCTGATGCTATGAACCAAGCTTCTGCCAAGGCTGACAAGAAGAAGTCCAAGGAAGCTGCTAAGGCCGCCAAGAAGAAGAATAAGAGATCCATCCGTAATGCTGGTAAGGACAACGATTACTTCGGTGATGCTGACAAGTCCACTACCATCGATGAACAAATCGGTCTAATTGTCGATACCTTAGATGATGAACAAGTTGCTGAAGCCGCTGATAAGATCAAGGCTAACGCTGCTGGTTCCAAGGCTGTCTTGCAAGAACTTGCCAAGGGTTTAACCGAATCCGGTAAATTCCCAACAAGTGTCATCTCTTACTTCGTTTAAGTATAATACATATATACATACATAGTTAGATAGAAGTTTAACATAACAACTGCAAGAACCACAACTACTTTCGCAATACTATCTCAATTTATCGTATACCTCTTAACTATTGATTCGGGTAAATCTCTTACCTTTTTTTTTCTATAGTAAATCGCATTGAAAAATTGGAAAAGGCTAGAGTGTTTATATAATACTAAAACAAAGGAACTGATTCATATTTATTGTAACTACGGATACAAGGGAATTATAATCTAATTGACTAAATAAAATGTCCTATAGAGGTCCATCCAGTTCATATGGTGCATTTTCATCCAATAACGGTATGTCAGTACCAAAACAAAAATACAATCTTAATCAAAAGAGTTCCATGATGAATAATTTAAAACAGGCACATGCAGTATTTGAAAAATATGAATCTAATATTGAAGATTTAACGTCCCATCCAATTTTCATTAAGATAAGACCTTATGTTCCAGCTATTGCTAGATTCTTTATTGTTGCTACATTCTTTGAAGATTCTTTAAGAATCTTTTCACAATGGAAGGATCAAGTATTTTATTTAAACAAATGGAAACATTACCCACACTGGTTTGTTGTAATTTTCTTATTTATAGTCTCCATTTCTATGTTTGTTGGTGCAATTATGATTATGTTAAGAAAACATACCAACTATGCTACAGGGGTACTATGTAGTTGTGTTGTATTACAAGCTTTAGTATATGGTTTGTTCACAGGTTCATCATTCTTATTAAGAAACTTCAGTGTTATCGGTGGTCTATTAATTGTGTTTAGTGATTCAATTGTTCAAAATAAGACTACATTTGGTATGTTACCTGAATTAAGTGACAAGAGCGAAAATAATAAGAGTTACTTATTATTAGCTGGTAGAATATTAATGGTTTTGATGTTTGTTGCATTCACTTTCAGTAAATCCTGGTTTACCGTCTTCATTACTATCATTAATACAGCTTGTTTTGCTATTGGTTACAAGACTAAATTAGCTTCTATTATGTTAGTTGCAATTCTAACTTTCTACAACATCTATTTGAACAATTACTGGTTCTACGATGAAACTATGAGAGATTTCTTAAGATACGAATTCTACCAAAACTTAAGTATTATTGGTGGTTTATTATTAATCACCAACACCGGTGCTGGTCACATATCTCTTGACGAAAAGAAGAAGATCTATTAATCGATCATATCTAGACATTCGTAAACATAACAATATATATTTAGAGTTAATATACAGATATATAAACACTAAAATCATGTCTCAGTTGCCATGATCTTATAATTATACTTAAATATATCAAGGTTTACCCTCCCGCTCCTTTAATTTTACGGAGCGAATTATTATATTTCTTTATAAAGAAAGGGATTGCGATATTAAATAAGTGTTATAAAGGAACTTCTTCATAATATTTATTGTCATATATAACCTGATACAAATTAATTAATCCATCAGTGCACTACATATAGATAACAATGGCTGGTATTTTAAAAAATCCTTTACCAAAAGATCAAGTCAATAAGAAAGAAGATAATGAATCAATAACCGAATTTAGAAAACAGGTGTTTAAGAATACTCAATTAAATGCTAAACTTACTCAAAAGAAAGATATAAATATAATAAATGAGCCATTCCACAATGCTGCTGCTAATGGTAAACATATAACGTCTGAATCTGAAGAAGTACCTACTACTCCAAGACGAAACAAGGGTCCACCAAAGGATACCTTATTAATGAAGCAAGAAGAAGATGAAAGATTACAATGGAACAATAAAAATCTAGAAGAAAATGAAATCACCAAACAACAATTTCAAGATGTTCATGTTGATGAACCAAAAACACCTTATCAAGGTGCTGTTGACCCAGAAGGTGAATATTATAGAGATGACGAAGAAGAAGAAGATATACCTAAATTAGAAGATGATGATTTAAATAATTTTACTTTAGGTGAACCTGAATTTGAAATTCGAGACACTGACAGCCATAAAGAAAAGAAGGATGTAGAAATAGTAGTTAATGATGAAAATGAAGACGATCAGGATGAGGACATGGACGAAGAAGTAGCTAAAGAACAAAGACATAAGAAATTCGAAGAGCTTAGAAAGAAGCATTACAATCTAAAGGAGATGTTCAAGAATAAGAAAGAACATCCAGAAGATTTTGAGGCAGAAGGAACTCCAGAAAACGAAAAGAATAATAAGTCGGTCAAGGAATAGGTTGTCCTAAACTACATACCCAACCTTCATATGTATATACTCCTATATATCATCGATCTTTAATCTAGATAGAATAAAATGTGTTGTATTAGTAGTAGTTTTATTATGAGATCTTTTCATCCGGGTGATTATTTCATCTGAAAAATTTTAGTGCATCTCATCGATTTTTAATATAGAATTACATAGAGAACAATGTTAAATGAATAAGAAAGAGATAGAAACTTACAAAAGTATACAAGTACGGATTGTCTAATTAAACATATCACATCCCGTAATGGCTACTAAAAGAAATATAAAAGCCACTGAAAAGAAGCCAGCTAGTAAGCCAGCAAAGAAGGCTAAAATTGTTAAGGCCATTGTCAAACCAAAGAAGGCTATTAAAGTTAATACTAAGGTATTAAACCATTGTATTTGTATTCCAACTAGTATTCTAAGACACTGCAAGAACTTAGAACAAATAACTCATGTTATTTATCAAATTTCCAAGGCAGCTACTATCTTCAATGTTGGTGAAATTGTTGTTCTTGATTTAGGCGACAGAAAGGATAAATCTGAAATTAAAGAAGATAAAACCAGATTATCAGATGCTTTGTTGATTGCTACTTTACTGCAATACTTTGTTACTCCCCCATATCTAGTAAAGTCCGTCTTTAAGAAACAATATATGGGCTACTTTGCTGTAGCATCTAAATTACCAAGATTATCTGCTTTACCATTCATGAGATATTATAAAGAAAATGAAAACCGTTATAGAGAAGGTCTAGCTGTACGAATGGAAAATCCAAACAGTTCTAGTACCAAAGAATTCAAACAAACTAAAAATATTAACGTTGGTAAAGCTGATCTATTAGAATTAAAAGCTCAATTAGTTCCAACTAATGTTAGAGTTACAGTAGATATGATCGAAAGAAAAGTTGTGTCACCAACTGAAGCCTATGGTGACTTTGTTGGTGCCAAGTCATCTTACGGTTATGAAGTTAGAGTTGCTAAGTCATTCGGTTCGGTCTTTACTGAAAGTTCTTACCCAACCGGTTATTCTCAATGTATTTGGGTTAATGCTGGTGATTACTTCTACGATGAAACTCTAAAGGAACACACCAAGGTTGAATCAAACGTCCCTCGTGTCACTAAGATTATTAAGCCAGAAAGCAACCAAGGCGACGATAAAGAATCAGCTCCAGTTGAGCCAGCTAATTTATTAATGATCTTTGGTAAGTGGGATAACATCAAGAAAAGTTTCAACGAATCTAAAGACCAATTTGAAGGTTGTGATGGTGCTCATCAATTCTTTGATGGTCAAATTGAACTACCTAGTGCATCTCCTCAAGGTAACATAAGTATTGAAGATAGTTGTATGATATCTTTATCTGTTATCGATTCCATGTAATTGAAATCAAAGAGCGTTAAAAGCCAAGCAATGTATAATAAATATTCTATATAATAGATACAAATCAATCGAAAAACACCTCATATTAACCACATAAACAATCGATACTTATACAGTAGATCTTCAGTTTATAAGCTATCTAAAGTCTCGAACTTAAATGTTACATTTCGTGACTGACGATATTTCTCGAATAGCAAAATTTTTTTCAGGATTGAAAAAATTGTTTGCAAAGTACAAAGAAATGCATGAGAGCCTAGTCAACAACGATTTGAACATTATTGAAATTTGATATAAAATACAAGTTATAACCCATTAAGACTTATCATAATCCATTATATACACAAGAATTATACATTAATAATTTTCTGACTAATTATTGAGATTTTTATTAGCATATATTTAAATTTAATTAGTTGCGACAGCCCTGTACTATAGTTATATACCCATTTTAAGACTAATTATTAACTACAAAGCTATTCAGAGCCCATATTCACGAATTTGAGATAACAGATAGATATTTCAAAAATGTCAGCTCTATCAGATGACATTAACAACACTTTGATCCAAATCATTCAAGGTTTCGCATCACCAAACAATGAAATTCGTACAACTGCAGAATCCAGATTAAACCAAGATTGGATTACTGCCGCTAACATTGAGATTCTATTAATTTTCTTAGCTGAACAGGCTGCTTACTCTAATGATTTGACAACAGCTGCTATTTCAGCCGTGCTGTTCAGAAAATTAGCCTTAAGAGCTCCACCATCTTCCAAGACCGTCATCATCGCAAAGAACATTACTCATATCAGCGAAAATGCATTAACCCAAATAAGAAGTACTCTGTTAAAGGGTTTCCTATCTGAAAGACCAAAAGATATCAGACATAAATTGTCCGATGCCATCGCAGAATGTGCACAAGAAGAACTTCCAGAATGGCCTGAATTGTTACAAGCAATTGTTGAATTCCTAAAGAGCTCTGATCCATTTTTCAGAGAATCTAGTTTCAGAATACTTGCTTCTGTTCCACACTTAACTAACTCCGTCGATGTTATGAATATCATCCCAATTTTTGAATCTGGTTTCACTGACTCCAATGACGAAGTTAAGATTTCATCTGTTACAGCTTTTGTTGGTTACTTCAAAATTCTATCAAAGAGCCACTGGTCTAAAATCGGTGTTCTATTGCCAAGTTTATTAAACAGTCTACCAAATTTTCTTGATGATAATAAAGATGATGCATTGGCTTCTGTTTTTGAATCATTAATAGAATTGGCTGAATTAGCACCAAAATTATTCAAAGATATGTTCAATCAAATTATCCAATTCGCTGATATCGTTACTAAAAATAAGGATTTAGAAACACATGCGAGAACTACTGCTCTAGAATTATTAACTGTATTCAGTGAAAACGCTCCACATATGTGTAAAACTAATCCAAATTACGCTGAATCTATTATCACAAATACGTTATTAATGATGACTGAAGTATCTATTGACGATGAGGAAGCAAGTGAATGGAGAGAAGCCGATGACACCGAAGATGATGAAGAAGTCACATACGATCATGCTCGTCAAGCTTTGGATCGTGTATCATTAAAATTAGGTGGTGAATATTTAGCACCAACTTTATTCCAATATTTACAACAAATGGTCACTTCATCAGAATGGAGAGAACGTTTTGCAGCAATGATGGCACTATCCTCTGCTGCTGAAGGTTGTCAAGACGTTCTAATCGGTGAAATCCCAAAGGTACTAGATATGATCATTCCACTTGTTTCGGATCCACATCCAAGAGTTCAATATGGTTGTTGTAATGCATTAGGTCAAATCTCAACCGATTTCAACCCATTAATTCAAAGAACTGCACATGATAGAATCTTACCAGCTTTAATTTCAAGATTAACCTCAAATTCTATTGACAGAGTCCAAACTCATGCTGCCGCTGCCTTAGTTAACTTTTCGGAACACGCAGATCAAAGAATCTTAGAACCTTATTTGGATAGTCTATTAAATAATTTACTGATTCTTCTACAAAGTAACAAGTTATATGTTCAAGAACAAGCCTTAACTACCATTGCATTCATTGCTGAAGCTGCCAAGACTAAATTTATTAAATATTATGACACTTTAATGCCATTATTATTAAATGTCTTAAAGACTGACAGCAACGATAGCAATAGTGTACTAAAGGGTAAATGTATTGAATGTGCTACTTTAATTGCTGCTGCTGTTGGTAAAGACAAGTTTGCCGAACATTCACAAGAATTAATTAACCTATTATTAGCTCACCAAAATAGTTCTGTCGAAGAAGATGACTCCATCAGATCCTATCTTGAACATGGTTGGGGTAGAATCTGCCGTATCTTAGGTGAAGATTTTGTTCCATTATTACCAATTGTTCTTCCGCCACTGCTCGAAACAGCTAAGGCTACCCAAGATGTTAGTTTGATTGAAGAAGAAGAAGCAGCTGACTTCCAAAAGTATTCTGATTGGGATGTTGTCCAAATTCAAGGTAAACATATTGCTATTCATACATCTATTTTAGATGACAAGGTCTCAGCTATGGAATTATTACAGTTATATGCTAGTATTTTGAAGAACAACTTTTCCAATTATGTTAAAGAAATTTTAACTGAAATTGCTATCCCATCCATCGATTTCTACTTACATGATGGTGTCCGTGCTACTGGTGCTACTTTGATTCCAGTTTTATTGTCATCAATTGTTTCTGCTAACGATTTACATGACCCAGAAGTTATGCAATTATGGCATCTATCTTCTACCAAGTTGATTGGCGGTATTTCAACTGAACCAATGTTAGAAATTACACAAGCATACCACACATCTTTAGTAGACAGTATAGCAGTTATGCAAAATACCAAGTTGAGTACTGAACTATTAGCTCAATACGCTAAGGGTGCCACTAATAACCTAACTGATATCTACGAAAGAGTTAAGGAACGTCATGGCGAGGCTGATGAGTATAATGAAGAAGTTGATGATGAATATGAAGGTTTCACTGACGAAGATTTACTAGACGAAATTAATAGATCCATGTCTGCTATAATGAGAACCTCTGGTACAGAGTTCGTTCCTCAGATTCAAACATTGTGGCCATTAATACATACTTTCCTACAGGAAACTGAAGTCATTTTAGTATTGTTTTCTTTAGTTGCAATTGGTGATATTATTCAATACTATGGTGAAGTTACAGCTTCATTCAAGGACTCGTTTATCGACAAGGTCACATCTTATTTGGTTTCTCCAGAGCCTCAGCTTCGTCAAGGTGCCGCATTCGTTATTGGTGCATGTAGTCAATACGCTCCAAATACATACAGTGAGATATGTGTATCTTCATTAAACACTTTAGCACAAGTTACTCAAATTCCAGATTCTAAATCTGAAGATAATCAATCAGCTACTGAAAATAGTAGTGCAGCTATGGCTAAAATTCTTTATGCATTTAACTCTAACATTCCAGATTTAGATTCTTACATCTCCACTTGGTTTAAGTCATTACCAACAATTGTTGATGACGAAGCCGCTGCTTTCAATTACATATATTTAGGTCATTTGATCGACTCTAAATCAAATATTATTTGTAACCCAGCAACAATTCCAACCTTAGTTGAAAATGTTATGCAAGCACTACATCACAAATCTATTTCCGGTAAGAATGCCCAAACTATTGTCAACTCTGTTAAGCAATTACTAGGCACTCTTCCTCAAGAAGAAGCAATGAATATCTTGCAAAGATTTCCAGCTGAATATTTGACTACCATTCAAACTTGGTTTTCATAGGTTACTTTAAATGTATTATAAAACAAAATAAGACGAATTTAATCTTTTCATTGCATAATGTTATAGTAAATCCTATTTTGTAAGAATAGTTTCATTACATTTGAATTTGTTCCATAAAACTCATAAATTTGCTTTTTGGTTTAAGTTTATAATAGATATATCTATATAAGTTCACATTTAATAAATTTTAAACATTGACATAATATTCATTGCGAATTAACACCATTCATGATTTTAATATCATAATTCATGAATGGTTTTAATCTAGACTAGATATCATAAACGTTTAAGTATAAAATATTTAATGAAAATATATCTTGATGTATTATAAGTTAGAAAAAGTTATAGTGAAATATGTATTATGACTTCTGAACATTGACAGTATATAGTTGTATAACTTGGAACAGTTGTAATTATTTCCTAAGGTACAGTTTTGAAAGGAACATACCTAGGGGTAGTTGTCAATATAGTAGAAGGAGCATTAGGACCGGTATCATTATTATTTTGATTATTCGGTTGTATTATAAGAGCGAGATTTGAACCGGCAACAAAGTCTTTTGGATCTGGAACATACTTGTAGGCGAAGAATGGAGCTATCAAAAATGATAAAAGCACTAATAATATAAATAGAAATAAGAGAAAGTACTTTTGAATCTCTCTACGCCTTTTTAATTTTTGCTTTTTGGAATATAGTCGTTTGCCCCATATCACATGTTTAGGCTTAAGCCAGAACAACACGATAGAATGCCAATAATCAACAAATGGAATGAATATAAAAGGTGTCTGAACATATAATATAAAATGTCCCAGGAAGAAATCACCGGCGAAGTAAGAAGACTCCATAATTTTGACAAAATATTCTCTTATAGGTTGTAGAATAACGGACCAACCCATACCAGTTTTATACCATCTTCCACTCCACCAAGCTAAATTTGACTTGTTATTTTTATATTCCCTAGTCAAAAAGGATATTGTTAAAATCTTAAAAAGAGCTATTTGGATATTAATTGAAGTAATTAGTAAGATTAATGTTCTTGTGAAATTCCATCCTTCCAAGATCCACATTACTTCAAATGACAGTAAATAAATAAAAATTGATAATCCATGCGCGACAAATGCCACGGTAGACCCTGTGTTTCCTTTAAAACATGAAAAAACTGGACCACAAATAAATGAGAAACCAAACAATGCCAGTAGTATCAACATATTAAAAAGTATTGGTAAAAACGTAACCAATGCCAATCTTACTATAGAGTTTGTAGGTCTTGTCTTTTTTACTCCAGTTTGTGCGTTAATGAATGTATACCCTGCAAAATCACAGCAAACAACAAATATTGGAATTAACAATTCAGAGAATAGAATATTCCAAAACCTTGCTCTTTTAAGATCATTATTAGTTGCCTCCGAAGAATCGGTTATCAGTTTCTGTTTGTAGCCTGTATATCTTGCTCGTGACGTCTTAACAAAGTTTGCCCATGATTCTTCTTTATAATTTGAATTACCTGACGAAAGCCAATGGATATAATTCTTGTAATCAAGGAAAAACTCGGATAGCACAAATTGATGTGGATTAAATATAAATGGTGCAAAACATAAAGAAATGACAGTTATCCAGAACCATAATAAAGCAGGTTGCCACATTGACACTGTTGCAAAAAGAAGCATCAAGAATATTTGAAAACCTGCGTATATTGATTTGAGAACAAATCTTGAGTACAATATTGAGAAATCAATCCTGGTAATTGCAAATCCTCTTCCTGTGGATATATATTTTGCACCACCAAATGTCAGATCTGTTAATAAAGAATTAGAGTATACCTGGCAGACAAAAACTTCAAACAATGGGGCCATAGAAAATAAATGGTGAAAAAATCTTGTAAATGCCTTCCATATACCCTTTTCCAATAACTCTTGTATTAATAAAGGTGCAAATGCAATAAAAAATACGATAAAAATTGATAAAACAAAAATAGAAACCCAATGTAAAGCTGGGTCGATATTATAACAACCAATTGGATTTTGTAAATCAGTAATTATTGAATGTTTTATAGTGTAGCAATGGATGGTCTCATTATTAAGTGACCCTAGGTTAATTAACAACAAAAAAAAAAGATGAAGTGATAATGAAATGAAGAGGTTATTCAAATGAAAACCTGGATGTGCATAGAAAAAGGTTAAGAATCTATCAATCGGTAATTGTGTTCCTAAATAATAATACTCTCTTGATAATAGTTGTTCTCCCATACCAGCTCCAATTTTCGTAGTAAAATTTAATATTGATCCAAAACCTAAATCTCTTCCTTTTCCACATTGGTAATAGTCGCTGTGTTTGATTCTACCTCCACGGCACATTGCATTCATGCCCGCATAAATATCTTCATTTAGATGTAGTCCCCTTTGTGCTTTTGAGAGTCCACCCCTTGTTGTCATGAAGATAGCATTAATAAAATCAGGATGTCCGTAGTGTAATTTACCACCAATTTCAGCTAATGTTCTTGCAAAAAGAGTACCAAATGTTTGCTCTTTACCTGCTGCAATATCACCTAGTACACCAATATTTTCAGAAAATATGTATTCTCTAGCTCCAACTATAGCCACAGGAGAAGATTCTTCCTCGTATTCTATTCCTGGAATATATGGAATTGTACTTTCCATATCTAACTCTTCAAATTCGCTTAGTATAGACCGTATCTTAAGACATTCCTCCAAATAATTATCTTGATTTGCATCAATTACTTGGATATATTCACCTCTGTAAAATACAATGGAATGGTTTTGATTATCAGATTTCCCATCGCCTAATATTGGATTTCCAGATAGCCTTATCTTAAAGATAGGTTTCCTTAAATTAGTTTGTGAGTCTAATTCTGAAAATCCATTTGTTAAACAAGAATAATATATTGGGTCTTTTGAACTTGGATCTCTTTCCACTATAAGATACGAAATATACATTGATGGATATGTTTTCAATAATAGCTCAGTATCATCCCTTTCTTCTTTTGTAAAACTTGAATATCTTTGCATTGCAACTAACATTCTAAATTTCCTTGAAGACATATTTTCTAGGTCATTCTCTAGTGCTTCTAAATTATTATAATAATGCTGTACCAATGAAGAATTTTCAATCCTGTATAATAATTTGATTGCTTTTGAGTAGTTCATAAATCCCGAAATAGTTCGGTATAATGTCTGTGTCCTTAAAGAAGCCCAAATTCTGGTTCTTAAAGTGTACGATTCTTCAGAAGTATTAAATCCAAATAAATTAAATGGAAGATCATTAATTTTTTCTTTTATAAGTGCATCAGCTTCTTTGTTATCTTCTGGGGATATTGGATTCGGATTAATACCATCAGGCCCAAATTTATTTGAAGGTATTGATGCTACTTCTATATTATTGGAATTCTTCTTCTCCATATTTAGTAATTTTGTATCCCTAACAAAACAATTCCATTCTGTTGGGTGTAAATGTTTCAAGTATTCTAAAATGGTTATTCTACTTTTAGTAGACTCTTCCTTAATTAACTCTCTTAGACTAAGTATAATCTTTTCAGAATAGTGAGGTATAATGACAGTGAATGTTGGCATACATTCGACCGGTATTGGTTCAGTTATTGGTGTAGATAGAGATTGAGCAAAGAAAGAGATTCTTCTTTTGGCCTCCGAATTAGAAGGGAAAAATTCCATTGATTTATAAGTCGAATCATCTTGTGCCACAAAAAATGTTGGTGATCTTAATGTTTTTGAATCCATTAGCATTGAATCTATCTGTTGGTATAATAACCTTTGAACATGTTCAATTGATAGTAGGTGTTCCCGGTACATAGAAATAATTATTGCATTCCAAACCTGTGAAATCAGTAACTTGGATTTTAATTTAACATCCATCTCTGATGTTGCCAATATTTTAGAATATATTCTTTTTGGCAGCCTTGAATAGATATTCTTCCATGGAGTAAAAATTGATGTACCCAATGAGAAAGATAGTACTATTGAAAATATACAATTGCAGATAATATACCACAGATAGGTATCTAAAAAGAAAAGGCATAAATCTGACAATAGCATTAAAAGAAGGGTAATCTTAGATTGTAACCTACAGAGGGTTGTACCTATTATACTATCGCCTCTGCATCTCGATAAATCTAAAATTGATAAAACTCTTATAGGGTCCCTGATTGATAACGTTAAAAAGAAATATGATTCAATGAATTTGGCGACAAAAACAGTTAACCATAGACCTATTGAAAACCATTTACTTCTTCCTGTAAGTTTGGGAAATGAAGCTGTGAAGGTCTGTGAGGAAACATATCTTCTCTTTTTTCTACCTTTGTTTAGATATGAGCCAAATAAACCGCCCAGTGGACGTATTGCAAACCACAAGGTTGTCAATATTGAGATAATTAACTGAATAATTGAGATGACATAGGCTGACCTAGAATGGACATCTAAATCAAAAAAAGCGAATACATAAATTGATGGTGCAAAATTTATTACAAAACAAAATATCAAACCCAGCATCCGTGATGAAAGATGTTGTGCGCCAGGCCACTCTCTTGGAACAAATTTCCATTCGAACAATGTAGCAAATATTTGTACCAAACAAGTTATTGTTCCACCTAAAGCCATGACTGATAATCTTGCTTGTAATGTTGGTTGATTATTCAATAATTGGATATAGTTTTTGGTATATAAAGTTGGAGAGTTAAACGAAGTAAAAAACCAGAAAGGAGCAAAATGGATTATCCAAAAACGGTTAAAGTTTGTAAAACAATGCATCCAACTTCTGGTTTCTCTATAGGTCTTATAAAAAACTTTTGACCAAACAACATCTTTTAAGTATAGGTATCTTTCTGCCGTTGGTTTATCTACAAGTCTTTCACCCGAATTAAGTACTATTCTTTCAATTCCTTCTGGGTACCAAAATAATTGATTTATATCATCGTAGCCGATAATACTTCTGTGATCATTTTCACGTTTAATCCAATCACCTCTTGAGTTTCTCTTGTAAACCTGGTTTTTTAAGAAGTCATACAGAGGAGTGATGACATTATTTAAAAAACTATACTCTGGCATCTCAATATCTTCTCCTTTCATCGAGGTTATTGCATCATAATCTAATGCACATTTGAAGATAAAACATAAACATTCAGGAGCAAACCTTATTTGATTAGCTTCACCCCAACATAATAAATATAAGGCCAATTGTCTTATCATAAGTTTAGGTGTCAATTGTTTCATTTTAATTTTCCATTTGTAATCTGCCGTCTTCAATGAACTTTCATTCTCTAATTGTTCTTGCGTTACAGTGATCTTTGGATGATTGTTTATAAATTCTTTTTCTCTCTGTTTCCATTCTTCCATCTGGTCCTTAATGGAAACTCCTCTCTTTTTTGCTAACTTAAAATTTCTTTGCTTCGACTTACCTCTGAGTTTCATATTCTGGAATCCTATTTCCTCATCTAAATCCAGTTTTGCAGCAAAGTACCATTTTCTAAAGTTTGCTTGTTCGCCACCTATATAAGATACGTGTAGAGAAATTAAAGCAGCTTGTGTAGTAGTCCTACTCGCTCTTGAATCTAATTGCGCTAACAGATGATGGTACATATTGTCCTTTGAAGATTGTTGAAATCCAAATTTAAACGATAATTCGTCAAATATTTGCTTGATCTCCGGCTTGGTAATTGGAACCTCATCGTCCTGACACCACGCAGGATACTCCAACTCAGTTAAAGAAAAGTTTGCACTATTTATATTCATAGTTCATCAAACAATCTTACTGTACTTCCTTATTTCCAAACATGGAACAATATCAAAATATATTTGGTATCTAACGTACCCTTTCTTATATAATCTTTATCAATATTTCAGCGGCTAAATGCTCCCATAATTTCAAAAATGACACAAAATTGAATTATATATCATTACCCGCTATCCGAACGGCGCTATCATTTAAAAATAAAAATACAATTCCGGACAAAAAATTAAAATCTATAATTAAGAGAAAAAAAATATGCGAACCGCGAAATTTTCCCGGACACGAAATTTGCTGTTTGTAGAGAGCCGAAACAAGTAAAAATATCAATTTTCCCGTTTGGAAACTGTTTTATAGTGGTGAAATCTTCAGTAAAGTTCGTTAACTATGTTTCAAATTGGTAAAAAGTTAGTTTAATTGACCTCTAAATGTTGATATTCGTGTCCTAGTATTACGAATTTCGTACTGTATCAACCAGTTTTTTATGGGGTTAACCATAATGGCTTAGACTAACTGATACATTGTGAAATTACTTGTGATACATCGTAAATCACGTAATTCTGCTCGACAAATGTATTTCTAATATATATATCGCATAATTTGGTAAACTATACATTTTTTAAAATGTTAAGGTTACATCTTAGAAATTATTCTAAACCAATTATCGAAGTTTATAATAAGCTCATTTATTGAACTATATTCATTTTGTCCATTCATTAAATATGCGTTTATCAAGTATTCTTACTACCGTATCCTTATTAGGTGCTGCAACTGCTGCTCCAGCCGGTTACGTGGAGCATCATCAACATAACCAAAAGCGTGATGAAGTCACTACCACTGTCAAAACACAGCTCACTGTTACCTTAGGTACTGGTGCTTCTAACACCGGTTTATTACAAGAAGCTGCTTTTGTACAGTCTTCCGTTGCTGCTACCATTAAATCCGCTGCTGTCACTGGTAGTACTTCTACGACATCTCCAGCTAGTGCTTCTAAATCCAGTTCCACTGCAAGTGCTTCCTCTACTGTTGCTGCGGGTAACGCCAAGGGTATTACTTACTCCCCATACAACTCGGATGGTTCCTGTAAATCTACTTCCGATGTTGCTTCTGAATTATCTCAATTAAGTGACTACGGTATCATTAGACTATACGGTGTTGACTGTAACCAAGTTGAAAACGTCTTACAAGGTAAGTCTTCTTCTCAAAAGCTTTTCTTAGGTATCTATTTTGTTGACCAAATTCAATCTGGTGTCACTCAAATTAAGAGTGCTGTTGAAAAATACGGTTCTTGGAATGATATCTACACTGTTTCCATTGGTAACGAATTAGTTAACGGTGGTCAAGCTACTGCCGCTCAAGTTGGCAATTATATATCTACTGGTAAGGCTGCCTTAACTGCTGCCGGTTATAGTGGTCCAGTTGTTTCTGTCGATACATTTATTGCTGTCATTAACAACCCAGAACTATGTCAGTACTCCGATTATATTGCTGTTAACGCTCATGCTTACTTTGATCAAAATACTGCAGCTGAAAATGCTGGTCCATGGGTCCTTGAACAAATCCAAAGGGTCTGGACCACTTGTGGTGGTAAGAAGGATGTCCTAATTACCGAATCTGGTTGGCCATCAAAGGGTCAAACTTTAGGTCTAGCTGTCCCATCTAAGGCTAACCAAAAAACTGCCATGAAATCCATCAAGGATACTTGTGGTGCTGCCACTATTCTTTTCACAGCTTTCAACGATTACTGGAAGGCTGATGGTGCTTACGGTGTGGAAAAATACTTCGGTCTTTTATCCAACGAATAAATATTTTAGTAAAACTTTTAAAGTATGTCATTCTATTATTCCTATTCTTATTAAAAAAATTATCCACTAAATATATATATTAAAATATAAATTTATTTATGAAACCATTTTATACATGTACTCTATTTCAAAACTTCATTCAAAGATTATTTTTGCTCACATCTACCTTATCAAAGCTAGTTTCTCATAAACAAAAATATTTCGTTAGAAGTATGTATATATGTATATGTAGATATAATGTTTAGCTAATTTTTAATAACCATAGGTCTATCGTGAGAATTGTGTGATCTTAGCCTGTCGGGATGATCTAAGAATATGCTATCTAAGTTGGACATTATGTCAAATAGTACTATTCTTTCTAATTCCGCTTCAGAGTAGTTCTGGAATGATTTAAACGATTTACCTTGAGGGGTGGTGTATAGGATGCCTATTTTAATCTTAGAAAATTCTTTTTGACCTAAACCAAATTTCTTATGCAATCTTTCTTTTGTTTGAGGGAAAAATTCTTTAGGAATTAAATTAAATAAGAATGATATACCATGCTTATTTTCCATATCTTTAAAGTATTGCGAAACTAATACCAAATGGCCTTCGTTTTCCGGATTAGAGTAAGTTCTGTTTGAATCGGGAGTTGGAGATAATGAGATAAGTTCTTCAATTGAATTAACATTTTCATCAGAATCAGTAATGGCCGAATGAATATTGTTATTAGAACGACCACTATAATCAGCAAACTTTTCAAATAGTGATAATTCTTCTGGAAGGACTCTACCGAATATCAAGAAATGTTTTGAAATATCTTTAAATAAAGTGTCTCTGGATAAAATACCTTGGAATTCAAAATTGCTGTTTGTCCAGACTAACATTTTATTCTTTTCATCATCTGTGAAGCCAATCTTTTGCTGTGCTTTATCTAAAAATTGATCCACAGAGAAACTTCCAGATACTTCAAATTCAAAGCTTTGGTAATGTATATAGCTGTCCTTTAACCAATAGAATTTAATTGGACGTAAATGTTCAAACTCTATCAATGGGATTGATAACTCCTCATAAAGGAACGGTGGAATCAAATTGCAATTATAATCTTTCATTAAGTAATCACTTAAAGTAGATTTTGACTTTAACGAATAACGGCCATTACTGTAAACAGCAAATAATTTAAGATAAGAAGGATTGATATCAGTATGTTTACCAACAATATCAGCCAATTCAGGGTATTTAATGTTTGCATGTACCCATATTTCAAATTTATTATTTGCAATTTCTAGAGGTCTTTGACCGTCTTCCGCTTCCTCGTTGATGGTGAAATCATCTGTTGAATTACTTACCTTAGAGAACCTTAACTTGACCCTGTGTTCTAAATAATTGTAGTAGTCTAGAATGTTGCTATAGAATGGTTGATCCTTTTGAGGCTCAAACTTTTCAATTTGTTTAAAAATCTCAAAAGAGACAATATCACCGTCAGATAATTCAGATGAATAGAATTGTGATTTTAACTCTAGTTTGGCAATATTGTCACAATTTACCTCCTCATACAATGTAATTTCGTCAGTGGAAATGTTCTTATTGTCTGTTAATTCTAATATTAAATCGGCCAGCTTTAGTAACTTATCTGATTCATTAATTAAAGTATACCCAAAACCAGTTATCGTTTGTGTTTTTATATCGAACTGTTTAACAAATATTAAACTTTCAGTTTCATCAATAGCATCGTTAGGTAATAATAATTCTTTATTGGAGTCAATGTAAGTATCAATATTCGTCCTTATATCGTCGACTAATTCATCATTAATTTCATTAAATATCACAATATTTTTGTTCTTCAATTCACGTAAGAACTCTAAATCTAAGTATGGTTCTTCGACATATAGATTAAAGGATGAAATCGATTCATCATTATGGCTCTTTAAAGCTTCTTCTAGAGTCATTCTTTCATCGGATATTATCAAAGGTTCTGTAATTCTAGTGGTATTATTTTGTCTCGTTGCCATTTTCCAATATCTGATATCTCTTTCTCCTGGGATATTGATTTTTTCTTTGATTTGAAGAAACAATTCCGACATTTTAGTTGTTCTTGCGATCTTTAAAGTTGCTGGTTGTTCTTTACCAGTATTTAGATCTTGGTATGAAAATTTAAAAATATCAGTCGGAATTGGGTCTAAACCTTGATAATTGATGAAATTCTTTAGATTGAAGATTGTGATATTAACATAAAGATGGGCATCTCTTATTTCCTTTTCACGAATAGCTCTTTCCTCCATTTCTTTCTTTACTCTTTCCACGACATGTTGTGGAACCTCAACTTCATCAACTGGTTGCAATAACTCTTCTTCCTTATCTTCACGGATGTAAACTAACATATATGCAGACGTATGACGAGTAATTAAATAGTTCTGATACTGGTCACGAGACATGGATCTTATTTCTTCGTCTGGTAGTCTATCTAAACCAAAATTTTCATCGAATACTTGTTTCTTAGTAACTCTCCATACCTTCTCATCATCAAATCTAAACCATTTATCTTCAATACCTGGTTTAATTAAGGTATAATAATGACCTGTAGATATGTCACCGGCATGGACTAAGACACCGTGCAATTTGTAAATAACAGGTCTTTTTTCTTTGCTGTCTTTATCTAAATATGGAGATACGTCAATTGTTTCTGGGAATTCATATCTATCATTAATCTTAATTAATTGATCGAAATTGAAATCATATTCAAATCTCTTTAATTGTAAATGCAAAACTGGAGGAAAACTTTCAAATATAACACCCTTTTCGGCATCTTGCAAACCATAATCTTGAGCAGCATATTGATTTTCACCGTTCATAACTTCTATTTCAATATATGACTCAAATGATTCCTCTAAGTTTTTAAGGTTCTTGACATTCATTTGTAAATCCCAAAATTCTTCTACTCTGGATGACTCGTAGTCAACATCGATACATTTGATAAAGGATTTCATTTTACCAACAAAAATTTCATTTAATTTACCTTCTACTTTGGTATTCTTCATCTTATTTTCTAATCTCTCCATTAAGATACGGTCTAATTCTTGTACATCATGTTGGGTAAAAGCATCGCCACCATCCCAACCAAAAGATCTTGTTACTTCTAATGTGTCAATTGGATCATCAGATACTTGTAATTGATAAAAGGCTTTCTGTAAAGCCAAAGGTACACTATTATTCGGACTTTCAGTATCTGTTGGAATTTGATATACTAATCTTCTAAAGAATTTGGTGTAGAAATATGATTGTAATAATGAGTTCAGATAACAAGTGGCACCTTGGTTTTTGAAACCAACGTAACCTGTAACTTTTTTCGAATTGTAATTCATGAAGTTGTGCCATAAGACACCTGTTGGATCTTTTAGAATACGGATATATGCAGTTATGTTAAGTTTACCATCATGTAATAATGCTGTCGGTCTATTCTTCGTCGGGTATTTTAAGTGATTTTGATCTATAAAATTTGCAAAACCCCAATCTGAGCCATCGATATTAAATCGATGATGCGATCTATTGATTAAATTGACATTCAGGTCATCTCCTGGTCTAGATAAAGATAAAGAAAACTGTGTACAGCAATACCAATCTGGAGTGGCTTCTTCAGTAGGATGTGGTTCTAGATATAGTGCAATACCCTTATTACGGTTTCCATTTGGGAATAATAGAATATCCCATTCATATTCACCTATCTTAACCTTTGGGGATACGTATTTATTATCAGATAGAGCAGACCAATCTTCTATATGCCAAGTAAAGGTACCTTCAATCAAAGTTTCTTGATCTTCAATGAGAGGCAGAACTTCATCGAACGTTTTGCCAATGTCTACTGGTGATTCAGTAATCGACCCTATTAATTCTTGTTCGACAGTGTCAGACATGTTTCGAGTGTGTTACTGTATGTTCCTACCTTTTCATTGACACTTCACAGGTTTTTATACCTTAATTTCTTGGGATGGCAAATTGATTTATATTTGATACATTTCCTTAAAGTTTAAATTTAATATGCGGGTAATTTTACAACAACAGTAATTCCATACGATTAGATAAGGACCTTGAGATAGGCATTATATATAACGATATAAGGCCATTATGATTAAATGACTGTGGTATATGTTGTTAGGAGAGTTTACTGGATATTTAGGTTGGATTGGAATATTTAAACTATTTTTAATTTTTGAAATCTTTAGTTTAGTTTAAATATATTCTTTTACTCTCTAAATATTATAAGATATATATTAAACTTAAAGATAAGAAAGTAATTAAAAAAGGTCAACATGCCCAACTTATGAATGGTAAAATGATCCATAAGGAATACATGTCCAATACCTAATAATTGGTAAATACATTTGGTTTCTTTCACTAATTCTAAACAGAGACCGTATTCGATGACTTATTAAGGAAATATGGCTTATAAAAATCAGGAATCGGTAATATATGAAAGACTTTGCAACAACCTGAATAGTATCGGCAATGATGAATTCAATATTTAAACAGTCCCCATCGTCAATGTTGAGGACTAGTACGAGGACATTGGTCCCGTTAATCCGCAACCGTTTAATATTCCAGAGGTTTGTCTCTATTGAAATTCAGCAGAAGGATCAACAAGCCGGTGATTCAAACACTGCCACTGATACAGGTGTTATCCACAAGACTGAACAAGAAACTTTACTTTACTTTGACAACGTATACCCACGTCAGTTATCTATTTGGAGTCCTTTAGAATGGATGAACTCAATATTCTTTAATCAGACTCGTAATGCTGTAAGAGAAAACATCAAGAATTTAGCAAGTCCCCTAGATAATCCAATACATGGACTAGTTCTAAGATCTACAATTCCAGTTAAAAGGGATGGTGGTGTTTTTGCTACATTTGTAGTTCCTTATAGATACTCGAAAGCTGAAATTAACTCCATGATATCCAAGAATGCAACTGTAGAATCCTCCAAAGGGCTGCTTTCTTTCTTTCCAAAAGCGGCAGCCTTCCCAGTGAAAGGTACTCCATGGATCGAAGATTTAAGAAGATTACCAACCACTACAATCAAAGTTAAATTCCAAGGACCTGCCCTGACTGAAGAAGAACTTTACTCGTTGTTCAGAAGATATGGTACCATCGTTGATATCTTTCCAGCTGCAGCGGATAAAAGTTTTGCTTTAGTTAAGTATAGATCATACCGTGGTTCAATTTGTGCAAAGAATTGTGTCTCGGGTATTGAAATTAATAACACCGTTCTACACATCCAATATGAAGAAGAACAAACAAATCCATTAATTAGTAACTTTTTTGTGAACCATACGAGGATTGCAATTCCAGTTATGATTGCTTTAATATCAGTTTTTGCTATTTTGGTCTTTGACCCAATTAGAGAATTCTTTATTGAGCAAAAGATTACTCATAAGTATACTTTATCTAGAGATAACTACTGGGTTAAACAATTGAAAAACATCACTGACTCGACTGTATCATCTTTGAAGAGTTACTGGGGTAGTCACGATGAAAACAATATCAAGAAGCACATGTGGGATGAAAGATTAGATAGAGTTAACGATTTAAAAATGTGGTTGGAAGAAAATAACAATACATTTGTCGTTATTAGAGGCCCAAGAGGTTCAGGAAAGCGTGATTTAGTAATGGGACACACCTTACAAGATAGAGATAATGTTTTGTACTTGGATTGTGACAAAATTATCAAATCCAGAACTGATTCCAAATTTTTACAGAGTGTCGCACATGAAATTGGTTATTTCCCAATTTTCCCATGGATTGGCTCAATCACCGGTATTGTTGATTTAATGGTTCAAGGTTTAACAGGCCAGAAGACCGGTCTTTCTGAATCAAAGGAAACTCAATTTAGAAATATGTTAACTACCTCAATGATGGCCATCAGACGTATCGCTTTGAAGAATTATAAACCTTCAATTGAAGAAGGTGATTCTGGAATTACTATTAAAGAAGAAGATTACTTACAACAACATCCAGAAGCCAAACCTGTTATTGTGATTGATCGTTTTGCTGGTAAATCAGATATTAATGGCTTCGTTTATAAAGAGTTAGCTGATTGGACTGCTATGTTAGTTCAGATGAATGTTGCTCATGTTATGTTCCTAACAGAAACAATTACCTCTAATCAAATTTTAAGCGAATCTTTCCCAAACCAAGTTTTCAAGACTTTAATTTTATCAGATGCTTCTAAGGAAAATGCAAGAAATTATGTCCTAGGTCAACTACATGATTTATCTTTAAGCAAATTCTTAACTCCAAAGAATTCTTCTAATGATAGTACTAACGAAAAGGTTGCCGAAACTGCTTCAACAGAAAATGATGGATATGATATAGAGTCACACCTAATCGAAGAATTAGACGAAACTTTAGATCCATTAGGTGGTAGAATGCTGGATTTACAAGCGTTTGTAAGAAGAGTCAAATCAGGCGAAGATCCGAAGAAGGCTCTGGAGAAGATGGTTGAACAAGCAAGTGAGCAAATCACTCAAATTTTCTTAAGTGATAAGATTGAACCTATAAAGAGTGCTCAAGCTTGGGAGTTAATTGAATTATTGAACGAACACTCCACGATCAAATATGAAGATGTTGTGTTTAGACCATTATTCAAAGCAGCTCCTGAATTAGGTATCCTAGAGCTAGAGAATAATGGCTTAATTAATGTATCAAGAGATAGAGGGGTTCTGAATGAAATCAGACCTGCTAAACCACTATTTAGAGCTGCCTTCGATTATTTATTACACTCTGATGAATTATCTACTGTTCTAAAGACCCGTTATTACTTAAAGGTTATTGGGTTCGAAAACGGAAGAATTAAGAAATGGGAAGAAGAGTTACCTGCCTTAGGTAAAATTAAGGATCCAAAGTTATTCAAATCAAGAGTAGATTACCTCTCAGGAAAGATCGATTTGAGTAGTAAGGTAATCGAGAATTGTGAGAAAAAAATTAAAGAACTCTCTCAAAATACAAAAAAATAAACTATTGTAGATAGCTAACATATTTTAAATATTCCCCAACCACATCATATAATTATATTCCATAGTCTTAAATGTATAGATCTTGTACTTTACCTTTTTTATTTATCAATATTTGATGTACTATTTCAACTACAATTTTTCACTGTAAATTAAAGTAACGATGAATAATTATGTACACTTTGGTGCGCCATTGATGCTGCACTGCACACCCCGAAATTAAATGCAATCATAGACAAGTGAGTATATTATGATACATAATTATTCACAATCGAAAGACAACAAGAAAGTATTACTCAAGTAAACAATGTTGTTAATACGTCCCTCATTATTGAGTTCGAGACATTTGCTTCTCTCGTGTAGTAAGCAAGTGTTGAGAAAGTCATTAGTTGTGAGGCCGATCAATCAAAGCGCTAGATTTACAACTAATAGGACATTAAGGTTCCATCCATCTTTGATAAAATCATATCAACATCTTTCAAAAACAGAACCTGAACCCGTTTCAAACAAGACGGTACAGACGCCAAAGTCTGCAGATACAAAGAAGACTAATGCTCCTACTCTGTCTGAATTAAAAATTCTAAAGGATCTTTTTAAATATATATGGCCAATGGGAGATAATAAGGTGAGAGCCAGGGTTATAATCGCTATATCACTTCTTATTGGTGCTAAAGTATTAAACGTTCAAGTTCCTTTTTTCTTTAAACAAACTATTGATGCAATGAATGTCGAATGGAGTGATCCGACAATTGCATTACCAGCGGCAATTGGCTTAACAATTTTCTCATATGGTGTAGCTAGATTCGGTTCAGTATTACTTGGTGAACTTAGAAATGCAGTATTTGCCAAGGTTGCTCAAAATGCTATCAGAACGGTTTCTTTAGAGACTTTTAGACATTTAATGCGATTAGATTTAGGTTGGCATTTAAGTAGACAAACTGGTGGGCTAACAAGAGCAATGGATAGAGGTACAAAGGGTATATCATATGTACTGAACGCAATGGTTTTCCACATTATACCAATTACATTTGAAATATCTGTTGTCTGTGGTATTCTAACATACCAATTTGGTGCATCGTTTGCAGGTATTACGTTTACTACAATGCTATTATACACTATATTCACTGTTAGAACAACAGCTTGGAGAACAAAATTTAGACGTAACGCAAACAAAGCTGATAACCAAGGTGCCAGTGTTGCATTGGATTCTTTAATCAATTTTGAAGCAGTTAAATATTTCAATAATGAAAAATATTTGGCTTCTAAATATAATAAGTCTCTGATAAGTTATAGAGATTCACAAATTAAAGTGTTTCAATCTTTAGCATTCTTAAATATAGGCCAAAATCTAATTTTTACAACTGCTTTAACTGCTATGATGTATATGGGTTGTACAGGCGTAATTGGAGGTAGCTTAACAGTTGGTGACTTGGTTTTAATTAATCAACTGGTTTTCCAATTATCTGTACCTTTAAACTTTTTGGGTAGTGTTTACCGTGAATTGAAGCAATCATTAATTGATATGGAATCTCTATTTAGATTAAGAAAGAATGAAGTTAAGATCCAAGACTCAAAAAACGCATTCGTCCTAACGCCAACTTTTGTTAATAAGCAACACGTTCCATTTGAAATTAAATTTGAAAATGTTACATTTGGGTACCATCCAGATAGAAAGATCCTAAAAAATGCCACATTTACAATACCTGCTGGTTTGAAGACAGCTATTGTTGGTCCCTCGGGTAGTGGTAAATCAACCATTCTAAAACTAGTATTCAGGTTCTATGATCCAGAAGAAGGTAGAATATTGATTAATGGTATCGATGTTAAAAAGGTTAACTTAGATTCCTTAAGAAAGCTAATCGGTGTAGTTCCACAAGATACACCTTTATTTAATGACACCATTTGGGAAAATGTTAAATTCGGTCGCATTGACGCAAGTGCTGAAGAAATCAACGATGTAATCGAGAAGGCACAACTAATGTCATTGATTAAGAAACTGCCCCAAGGTTTAGATACTATTGTAGGAGAACGTGGTCTAATGATCAGTGGTGGTGAAAAACAGAGATTAGCTATATCTCGTGTATTATTAAAGAATGCAGATATTATGTTTTTCGATGAGGCCACAAGTGCCTTAGACACTCATACGGAACAAGCATTGCTAAAGACCATTAGAGCTAATTTTAAAAACGGTGCAAGAACCAGTGTATATATTGCCCATAGATTAAGAACTATTGCAGACGCTGATAAAATCATTGTCCTAGATGACGGTATGGTCAAAGAAGAAGGTACCCATGCCGAATTATTGTCAAGAGAACAATCTCTATACAAAGATCTATGGAATATCCAAGAAAATTTAGACATGATTGAAGAAGAACTTACTGAAGAAAAACAGAAACTTGAAACATAAACAGACCGCTGTCAATAACTCTGTCAATAACTCTATTATACATCATATAATATTATTAGATGACTCTTTAATCGTATACAGCTATCTCACGTGAGTGACTACCATTCATTTCTAATTTTTTTTTGACTCTGCGGACATTCTAAAATTGATTCTTGTAGAGTAAATGGTCTGCAGAAACATAAGGAGTATGAATTAATATAAATAGTACAGAAAGAATCAGTAATATTTGATAGTGGTCATCTTATGCCAAGAGTCATTTAATTTAATTGTTAGTTTCTAATACTTACTAGAAATAAGCTTATACATATGTTAAGATAATTTTTATACAGTTTTTTTCTTCTCTCTATTATCAAGTTAACACTTTCTTTTCTCTTTAGTAAAACCAAGTAACTATCATAATCTATATCAGTAGTGGTTTCCAACAGATTTATTCTGAGATATAAGAGTTATACGTGTATATAATAGGCGATCAGATAGAATACATTAAGTAAGAGAAATGTGTGGTGTTTTAGGTATTGTTTTGGGAAATCAAAAGGATACAGTAGCTCCAGAGTTATGTGATGCATGCTTTTATTTACAACATAGAGGTCAAGATGCTGCCGGTATTGCCACTTGTGGTGAACGTGGTCGAATCTTCCAATGTAAAGGTAATGGTCTAGCCGCTGATGTTTTCACTCCACAACGTGTTGCTGGTTTAGCTGGTTCGATGGGTATCGGTCATTTACGTTATCCAACGGCTGGTTCATCAGCTAACTCAGAAGCTCAACCATTCTATGTTAACAGTCCATATGGTATCAACTTAGCGCATAATGGTAACCTAGTAAATACGGTTTCATTAAAGAGATACATGGATGAAGATGTTCACAGACATATTAACACCGACAGTGATTCAGAACTTTTATTGAATATATTTGCTGCTGAATTAGAAAAGCATAATAAATACAGAGTAAACAACCAAGATGTGTTCCTTGCATTAGAAGGTGTCTACCGTTTATGTCGTGGTGGTTATGCCTGTGTCGGTTTATTAGCAGGTTTTGCATTATTTGGTTTCAGAGATCCAAACGGTATTAGGCCGTTACTTTATGGTGAAAGAACCAACGAAGATGGTACTATGGACTTCATGTTAGCTTCCGAAAGTGTAGCATTAAGAGCTCAAGGTTTTACAAACATTCGTGATATTAACCCTGGTGAGGCTGTCATTATCCCAAAGAATTGTTCCAGTGATAACAAACCTGAATTTAAACAAGTTGTCCCAATAAATTCATATAGACCAGATCTTTTTGAATATGTCTATTTTGCTAGACCAGATAGTGTTCTGGATGGTATCTCCGTTTATCACACTAGATTGAATATGGGTGTTAAATTAGCTGAAAATATTATGAAGCAAATAGACAAAGATGATATAGATGTCGTCATAGCTGTTCCTGATACAGCGAGAACTTGTGCATTGCAATGTGCCCATACATTAGGAAAACCATATCGTGAAGCTTTTGTAAAGAATAGATACGTTGGTAGAACATTTATTATGCCAAATCAAAAGGAGCGTATTTCTTCTGTTAGAAGGAAACTAAATCCAATGGAGTCAGAATTTAAAGATAAGAATGTTTTAATTGTAGATGACTCTATTGTTCGTGGTACAACTTCTATGGAAATTGTGAATATGGCCAAGGAATCCGGTGCTAATAAAGTTTATTTTGCATCTGCAGCACCAGCAATTCGTTACAATCACATATATGGTATTGATTTGACTGACAACAAGAACTTAATTGCATATAATAAGACAACTGACGAGATTGCAACCGCCTTAGGTTGTGAAAAAGTTATATATCAATCATTAGAAGATCTAATTGATTGTTGTAAAACTGAAACTGTCGATAAGTTTGAAGTTGGTGTTTTTACTGGTAATTATGTTACAGGTGTAGAAGATGGCTATTTACAAGAATTACAAAGAGTTCGTGCGTTAAATGAAAGTAAGAAACTTATGATGAAATCAGAAGGTGATGTTGGTCTATATAACTTCTGTGAATATTAGATTGAAACCTGCTATCATGGGCTAGTCTATTTTATATACATTGTGAATTTTTATAGATAAATACAAAATATTTTAAAATGAAATATTACAAAAACATTCTGAAGGACTTTATAATTATGATATTATCTCTTTTAATTTAAACAACAATCTGATTATATTCTATTATATTTAGAGGTATTCCTAGAAAATTGTACTTTATTTTCGCGGTATGTATTTTTTAAAGTCATCTTAAAATGTAAATAGTCAAGTAGCTGGAATAATAAATAAATTAAACAAAATTGTTACAGAATAATCTAGTAGGCGTCAAATAAAACGAGTATCACATGAATAGTAATAAGTAAAATGGATGATACAGATGGCAAGGAATTATGGCAAGAACTGCTAAATCAAACTAAAAATAGGCATATTAAAAACAATGAAGAGCAGACAGTTGTACTTTGTACACCTTTTTCATCTACATTGAAGACATTTAAGGAAGAGTATATTCCTACCGTACACAAATCAAAAGATCTGGCGTTGGTTAAGTTAATAAACTCTTCTCATATTAAAGATTTTCAATTTAAGTCAGCAGAGGTTGAAGATTCAAAAACAAAATATGATGTTAATATAATATCATTAATATCAAACCTTGATGCTATAACATTACCTTTAATCAAACCATTCCTGAAATATACCCAGGATACAAAGTTATGCTTTTTGCTGGACTGGACTTTACACACACAGAAACAATGGTTAAGATACTTAGTAGATCATGTTGAAAAACTAAAAGAATTGAGAATAGATATAAAAAATGAGAATATCTCGTGTATATGTACTAATTCAAACCAAATATATGATTTACAGAGAATGACAACTTTTTGGGATTCCAACAACATCGATTTTATACAACAAACTCTAAGATCTTTCTGCTTTTTGAACAAAAATAATTTAATATACACGGATGATACGATGATAAATGACAATGGTATTTTCTACCGTATTATTACAAATAGATATGCCAAAAAAGATGTAAATATGAGCCAATCTACTAAAATATGTGTCCCAAGTGGATTTGATTCTGTAGGTTTAATTAAAACATTGAATGAAAGTTTTGATGTAATGGATGTCGTGACTAAAGAATTTTTAACAGAAAGGTATGAGAAGACAGTTCCAGGTGAGCACTTTATAAGAAGTATCAAAGAGGATAATATTCTTGATTTTATTGAGAAAGAGAAGAGAAAACCGACTGCAGAAGAGAACATTCAAGCTGAATTACAAAAGATATATTTAATGAATAAGGAGAATAAAATAAGCTCAATTGCACAGAGAAATTTAACGTGACGACCAACTGGTATCAGTTTACAACATACTTATAAACAATCTGTATAGATAAATTTTATATTCCTACTATGTATTGCATTTGAGATGATATCATATTTCACGAAGTTCACTATTTTTAATTTTTGTAAATAGAGTAAAATTGGCATCTTTAAAGGAAATTAAGATGATACTAAAAGAGCAAAACTACAATTAGAAGGGCGAGAATCCATCAATTGGATATCAACTACTCGTAACTATTGCATTTTGAGACTACATATTTGTGTTTATTTCAATAAATAGCATTTTAATTTTGTTAATCGATAATTAATTGAAAAATTGACAATAATATTATAAAGAGACTAAAAGAATATTTATATACTTAGGATGAGTGAGTCACAGAGTGGTTCCCCTAAGAAGTCAAAGAGTAGTTCCATGAAAAATGGTAACAAGGAGTCTAATAATAAGGATAATGAT
The DNA here is from genome assembly GCA_030579255.1 of Kazachstania psychrophila. NCBI lineage: Eukaryota > Fungi > Ascomycota > Saccharomycetes > Saccharomycetales > Saccharomycetaceae > Kazachstania > Kazachstania psychrophila. The sequence goes on along the minus strand of JAKTQD010000013.1, from coordinate 189,109 downwards.
CTGTCAAACGAAAATGATGCATACGATGCAATTTTCGGTGGTGACTTTGGTTCTCTAGAAATTGGTAACTATATAGGCGCAACAGGTGGTGAAGACGATGGTACTACCCATCATCTACCAGATGCAGTTGATTTCGAAGATGAAGATGAATTAGCAGATGATGAAGATTTACCAGATGAAGAAACAGATGACGATAATAATAACCATCAAAATAAAAACATATTAGGAATAACGTTACCAAGTAATGATAGAACACTTAATGATTTAAATAGTTCTAACCTAGGAGACAATATATTAAACCCACCGTTTGGTAACGCGGATGATTTTATGAATAACCTTCAACATGGCGGTAATCAAATCTTAGATAACGATTTACCTAATGACGATTTTCAAAGTGGAAACAATGCCCTATTTATGGGAATGGACAACAATAACATGATAGTTATGGATCAAGCTTCTAGTTTTGGTGTATTTTCAATGGATGATAATCAGGGAAATCAAATTCCAGATCAAATGAACGATTTACAGCAGTCGACCAGTTTAAGCCAAATGCAAGCCACTAATTTACAAAAGCAGAAATTCACATTGGAACAACAGAAAAAGAAAGAACAGCGCAGATTGGTTGAGTTAGCTGAACAACGTGAAAAGGCCAAAAGAGACAAATTATTATTGAAATACTATTTCCCAGATTTTAAGAAGGGTAAAACTTTAAAATGGAATAGAGCTATATATCGTAGAAGAGGAACATATCAATGGCATCATGAACCTTTGACATCAAAACAGAATAATTCATTATTACCATCGAATTTAAAATTTCAGGTTCAACCAGATCAAAAACGATTATTCAAAATAGAAACAGATACCAGTCTTGAATCAACAACAATCTCTTTTTTAAATAGAAATAAAAAGAAGCATGGTATTGTCGATGTAAAATTAAACGAAATATATCCTGATGAAGTAGAAGAATCACAGAAGGACAATGAGTATCACCAAGAAATGTCAGAGGATTTGTTAATTGCTACTGATAACTGGGATGAAGAAAAAATTATTAATGGTAATTCAAACTCAACATGTCCCTCCTCCATATCAAGTCCAATATCAACTGTACATACAACTTCAGTCGTTAACAAACTTAATAATAATGAGTATAATTGGGATTGGAATGAAGATGATTTAGTAAATGCAAAATTAAAAACATCAAAGTTCGCAGAATTAGATATGAATGATGAAAATCTTCTGTTATTACTTTCAAACAAACAAACTGAAGAAAGAAATATTGTGAATAATTCTCCATCATCAAATATCCCAATCAATGAAAAGAATATATTACAAAAATTCAATATATCCAATGATGAAGCATACAATATTTTAAGAAGAACACATCAACCAAAGATTCGTGCTACGATTTCAAACCTAAATATTGAACATTCACAACCTGCAACAAATTTACAATCACCATTTTACAAAGTCAATATGCCAAGGGCTCAATTAAGATATTATCATAGACCTAGATTTGGTCAACACCTTCGTCCAGGTATGGTTATTACTTTTAGTAAATTGAAAAATAGAAAAAGGAAGCGTGATAAGGGTAAAAGCATCAAAGAATCGTTTGCTACTACACAAGATTTGACTATTGGTGACACTGCTCCTGTTTACCTAATGGAATATTCGGAACAGACACCTTTGGCTTTATCTAAATTCGGTATGTCAAACAAGTTAATTAATTATTACAGAAAGGTTAATGAGCAAGATATGCTAAGACCTAAATTACCTGTTGGTGAGACCCATGTTCTTGGTGTTCAAGATAAGTCACCATTTTGGAATTTTGGTTTTGTTGAACCTGGTCATGTTGTTCCAACATTATATAATAATATGATTAGGGCACCTGTCTTTAAGCATGATGTTTCTGGTACTGATTTCCTATTAGTTAGAAGTACTGGTAATGGTATAAGCAATCGGTTTTTCTTAAGAAACATCAACCATTTGTTCACAGTTGGTCAAACCTTCCCAGTCGAAGAAATTCCGGGTCCAAATTCCAGAAGAGTAACTTCAATGAGAACTACTAGACTAAGAATGATTGTCTACAGAATTTTAAACAGAACTCCAACGAAAGCTATTTCAATTGAACCTATTACCAAACATTTCCCCGATCAAGATTATGGTCAAAACAGACAAAAAGTGAAGGAATTCATGAAATATCAAAGAGAGGGTCCAGATAAAGGTCTTTGGAAATTGAAAGAAGGCGAACCACTTCTTGATAATGAAAGCGCTAAGAAATTGATTTCTCCGGAACAAGTCAGTGAAATAGAATCAATGAGTCAAGGGTTGCAATTTTGGGAAGATAGTGGCAGCTTTAATTTTGATGAAAAACTAGTAAAATTAGAAGAAAATCTACTACCATGGAATGCAACAAAGAACTTTATCAATGCTACTCAAATGAGAGCAATGATCCAAATTCATGGTGCCGGTGATCCAACTGGTTGCGGTGAAGGTTTCTCCTTTTTAAAAACATCTATGAAGGGTGGTTTTGTTAAATTCAATAACAACAATAAGAAAACTGATTCAAATGATAAAAAACAAAATTCAAATTCCAATGGTAATGGGCATAGTTATAATGTCGTCCAACAGCAAAGAGCATACGACGAAGAAATTAGGAAGACTTGGTATACCCATGCTAAAAGTTTAAGTGTTACCAATCCTTTCGAAGAAATTGAATATCCTGATGTTGTCAATGCCACTAATAGACATATTAAGACTAAAAGAGATGATGGACAAGTTCTAAGAATTATTCGTAAGAAAAGAGATCAAAATGGTATCATTCAAAGACATACCATTATTGTCAGAGATCCTCGTGTGATTAAGGGTTACCTAAAGGGTAAGGAACTTAGAAAGAAGGCCAAGTTAGATGTCAATAAGCTATTGGAAGAAGATGCCACTGACATTAATAATGTTGAAGATATTGAAATGCAAAAGAAGTTATTACAGAACGAATTAGCTTCGTTAGAGAAGTCTCAACAAAGGAGAGCAGCCAGACAAGGTGGTGTTAAGAGAAAGACTGTCCGTACTAGTACACCTAATGGTTCAACTATTGTAGGCGAAGATGGTAAAGTTACTAAAAATACCAGTAGAAGATGTGCCACATGTGGACAAACTGGTCATATTAGAACCAATAAATCTTGTCCAATGTATCATTTGAGAAATCAAGTCAATAGTACTACTCAAAGTACTGATGTAACTCCAGCTCCAGTTGCATCTCCAGCCTCAGCACCTACAACACAAGCAATCAATGATAACATTATTACCGATGAGCAAACATAAAACAATGTACTAAATAGTAATTATACAGTTTTTTAATAATAAATAATGTAATTATACTTTATTTATTTATCTAATTTGGGTGTTTTATATATAATTTACTTACATATGGAAAATAGTAGCGTCCTTACATAAATCTTCGACGATACTTTGATCGTGGTCGTAACCAACGTAAGCGATGTAACCTGGAGCACCCTTATTTTCATCTATTGGATAATGAATTGGGTTGACATCCATGTTTTCAATGATACAGAATTGTAAATGTTCTTCATTTGGTTCGTAATCTCTTGTAATTCTCTTCATTATGGTTTTAAATTCACCCCTTTTATCACAGCTTGGACCACCACGAGCCCATAGTTGAAGGACTGAAGAAGATGTATCTACTGATTCGCTGATAGCTGTACAATGGAACCATTCGTAATTGATTCTTGTACCATATTTAAAGTATTCGACTGCAGCAATTAAAGCTAAAGCAATGGATATACATTGAAATAGAACTGGAATTCTACTACGTGGAGAAACGTAAGGTAGTGTATCAGAAGATTCTGTCTCCTTCTTATTTTTCAGTTGATCTTTATTAGACATTATGGTTGTAAATGTCTATGTGCTTTTGATTATTTGAAGGCAATATATATCAATCAATTTGAGTTTAATGAAATTGCAATTATTTTTTAATACATAAATTTTTTGTTATGGTTTTCCAAAAAATCACAACGAGAAACAAAGATGAAGGATTAATAATAGAGATTATGCTTTAAAAAAAAAAGATAAAGAGTTATAACATATTAAAAAGATATTATTTAGCAAATGTTTTCATTGGTTTTGAGATACTTATAATCTGAAATTATTTACCCATTCGTTAACCATACTTAAAGAGTTAGCTGGGACATCATATGGAACCATGTGACCACCACCGTAAACTCTTAAGAAAGTTAAATTATCGAAAGATTTAACTTCACCACCGACTTCGCCGGTTAATTTAACGGTCCAATCACGGATTGGTTGTTTAGCGAATTCTTCTGATTCTGACCATTCTAAAACATCGGTCCATGCTCTGTTACCTAACCAGTTACAGATGAAATCCTTATCACCTGCGTAGATTAAAACAGGTAAACCTTGTTCCAAAATGTTGGAGACAGCCTTGTGATATGGTTTCATCCAGTCACCGGCAAATAAGAAATTTCTGTTGATATCGAAATTACATGATTCAAAATGGTCAACTTCGGCACCAATGGCTTCTTGGACGTAATCTAAGTTCAAATATTTATCGATATATTCCATATCAGCATAACATAATTGACCTTCACATTCTTTTCTAACATCATAGACGTTCTTACCGGTACGTTGGAATGGACCTAATTGTGCGTTATTACAGTAAATAGAAGCTGGTACACAAGTCCAAACAGATTGGGAGGTGTAACAAGATTCAATTAAACTCAAACAACGGTCTAAAGTGTCATTCATAGCTTTACATTGGTCAGGAGGTAAGACGGCTGGTTCACCACCTTTACCACAAGCCATTGGTTCGTAGTAACTGTATTGGGTTAAAGGATCGGTTAAACCGTTACCGATCATAACTGAGGTTAAGTTGAAGTTTCTTTCTGGATGGGATAAGATTTCAGATGCAAAGACTGGGATATAGTGGCCAGCATAAGATTCACCTGCGATGTGGAAGTCTCTAGAGTTGTATTCAGAGAATTGTTGGAAGAATAATTGTAAAAAGGCGTATACGTCCTTACCGGCAGCAACAGTGTTGGAGACACCGTTTGGAGAATTAGAATAGGAGAAACCGACGTTAACAGGTTGGTCTAAGAAGATAACAGATGCATTAGCATTCCAAGACATTGGATTGTGGATAGGCGTAATCTTTGGACCGATGGAGGAAGGACCTAATTCAAAGAAAAGACCAGTCATGGAGGAACAACCTGGACCACCGTTTAACCAAAGAATAACTGGGTCATTCTTTGGGTCATTTCTACTTTCAAAGAACCAAAAGAAGAAATGCTTATCATCTTCTTCAACATCTAAGTAACCAGTGTATTGAGTGACATTTGGGTCGATACCTAAAATCTTAGGGTCGACAATCTTATTAACTCTTAATTGATATTCATCTAATTCTGTGTCTTGAACGACAAAATCCCAGTCATTCTTAGGTTTCAAGTTGAATTTTGGTTTAGTAGTAAATTGAATATCGTTAATATCATGAGGAAACAAGCGAGGCATTTCATCCCAGATAGATTTAATATCATCTGGAATAGTAGGTAATAATTTTTGGCTATCTAAACCTAGGGCATCGATAGCATTCCCTAATAAATCATTAGAAGGGAACGCAAAGGGATGTTGAAAGGATAACCCTTGGACCACCGTAGCGACTGTGACCGAGGTCTTTAATAGTAGTTTGTGTAATTGCATAGTGCTTTGCTCTTTTCAACCAAAGGAAACAAGTGAATAGAATAGAAAGGTTCCAAATGAAATCCCTTTATTCTTCTTATCTTATTACCTTTAAAAGCAAAAATATCAAAAATTGCGCAAAACACGTGAAAACCACGTGCTTATATCAGAAAATTGGGCATATATGCGGCGCTATCACAAGTGAGTGACTTCGAGATGAAAGATGGTTACAAGTTGGATTCTTGGCATATGTTGTGTTGCAACTGTATATAGATGTATGTGAGAGTTATGTACTGCAAGTTTCAAGCGAAATTGGCAAAGTTGTCATCCGGAGTTTTGTTAGCGCATGATGCTGATCCTTAAACAGCGGTACAAACCCCCCATAAATGGTTTGTATGACAAGCATAGTATCGTCATCGATGTGGATCATCACGGTACCACTCCTGTTTGTATACAATCACCACCACCAAGGCTATATCATACGCTCAATGTTCTATATACATTGTTTCATATTTTATTATGCCCATTGAACAATAAAGAAATACGCGAAGGAAAAAATGGAAAATTATTTTATTTTTAAATTTAACTTTAAACAATAAGATTATAAATAAACAAAGTAGTTTTTACAAGGGTCAAACCAAAACAAACAAACTATACTGAGCCAAGATGAAGCACTTCAGAAAGAAGTCAGATATTAGTCATAACTCTGACGAAAAGCGTCAGTCTAAAGTAGAAGTCTCCAGGGAGGATGCTGCTAGATTAAAGGTCAGAACTGCTTCTGTGAATGATCCAATCCTAGATGCGGTTCAAGAAGCTCAACCTTTTGAACAAGCTGCTGATACATTCCATGATAACATGAACAGACAATCGTACTTCTCTAACGAAGGTGGTAATATTCTACGTGATGTCTTTGGCCAAGCAATCGAGCAACCAGATATATCTAATCCAACCAGAGCGAGAGATGAAAGACCTTTAGATACTATAAGAAGCTTTGAATACTCTGTTTCTGGTGATCCATACTGGTCCCAACAGCTAGAGACCCAACAGTTTGGTTTCAGGGTCAGACCAGATTTCCCATTAGCATTCAACAATGGTAATCCATATGACAATAACGTACAACAACAATATCACGAACAATCCGTCTATCAACCTCCACAACCTTCTAATGGTGAAAATGACAAGAAAAAGAATAAGAGAAACTGGTTTGGTAAGAAGAAGAAAAATTAGAGAATCGGTTAATTATATATAAAATAACTTTTTTGTAAATCTTTCACTACAGTCTATATTACCTATTTAATATTAATTCTTCTATGCGTTTATTAATATCCTTCATGTTATCTTTCATAACGTCATTTTGAAGATCTATCTTAGAATCAATTTCATCAAGAGTTTGACTCCATTGTTTAAAACTGACCGACATTTCGTTTACGTCCTGTTCCATGGATTTCACAATCTCTAGTGTATCTACCACTCTATCATTCATCCTGCTAACATCACGGACCCTCTCTGTGAGTGGTTTTAAAACAGGTCCATACATTTCTACTTTCTTATACATGTCATATAACTCGTTTACTTTTGTTTCTTGATCGTTTAGTCCGTTGCCCATAGCAACCTTGACGTACTCTGCATCTAATTTCTGCAAACGATCTTGAAATTTATCCAGTTTCTGTTCGTCATGCTCTTCGAGAAACCTGAGATGTCGGTATAGTTCGTTTATCTGTAATGTTATACTCTTATTTTCATTTGAATTTTCAAGTTCGTTGATCCCAAGTTTACCTTCTAGATCACTAATGGAATTTTCGAGAGATAATACTCTTTGTAAAGAACTGAAGTCTAATTGTAATCCTCGAGGTAACTTTACAGAAGAACTATCGTTGATGTTTTCTGAACCGAGATTCTTATTCAATATGTTCAGTTTATCAAGAGTAACATTATTTAATGCAGTATGCAAATTGTTCAGAGCATCAATTTCATTTGTATCTTCATTCTTTGTTTCTTTTCGTATTTTCGGTACATCTGTATCATTTATATATAATTTACTGTTCTCCAAAGCTGCTTTACTCTCCTCGATGTTCGGATGATTATCCACTACTATATCTTCAATTGTTTGGTTTGGCTCTATATAGTCATCTTGTGTGAGACCGTATTCTTTTGTAAATATTTTGGACTGGAATATTTCTTCAGTATCAGAACTTGCACTACCTAATAAGTCATCATAATTGACTATCTCATTCTCTTGCAACTCGACTATACCATCCATCTCGTCTTTGTTGTGTCTTATTTTTGTATATTTTCTATTCCATTAAAATTCAAATTTTGATTTAAAGGTTCTATTTTTTTGTTATTATCTTAAGGGAAATAAGAAAGTTAAGTAATAATCTGTAGAAGGAAAATAACTATACAAGTAATAATAAAAGTATATAAGGTGGATTTGACCATGTCACTGAAGGCTACATTGGAGAGAATACCTTTAATTCAAAAAAAGTATAATATCTTCACCTCATACATAAAAGATATACCTAAGGAAAATAATAACGACGGTCCTTTGAAGAATAAAATTGCAGCCATCAAAGACAATATAGTTACAAATGATATGAACACTACATGTGCTTCACAAATGTTATCTAAATATAAATCACCATATGACGCAACTGTGGTCAAATTATTAAAAGAATCAGGAACTACAATCATAGGTAAAACAAATTTAGATGAATTTGGTATGGGTTCGCTAGGTATACATAGTAAGTTTGGTCCTGTAAAGAATCCATTAAATGAAAATTGGTGTATTGGTGGGTCTTCATCGGGTTCAGCAGGTGCAGTTGCATCAGGTTTAGTGGATTTTGCACTAGGGACAGATACTGGTGGTTCTGTAAGATTACCAAGTGCATACAGTTCTATCATGGGATTTAAGCCATCATATGGTAGAATTTCGAGATTTGGTGTTGTCGCTTTTGCACAATCCCTAGATACTGTTGGTATCTTGGCCAACAATATTGATACTATCCAAAAAGTATTTGGTGTGTTGGACCAGTACGATGCAAGAGATCCTACATCTCTAAGTACTGCTTTAAGAAAAGATATTAAAACTGCAGAAGAGGGAGTTGTAAATAGGAAGCAAATGAATATAGGTATTCCACAAGAGTTCGTTCAAGCCAACCTACAGCCAGAGATTAAAGAAGGTTTCTTAAATTTTATTCAGCGTTTGTTAGAAGATGGCCATAAAATATATCCTGTTTCGGTTCCATCAATAAAGGATTCTTTACCAATATATTATACATTGGCACCAGCGGAAGCTGCTTCTAACTTAGCCAGATATGATGGGATACGTTATGGTTATAGAGATTTAGAATCAAGTGATATCAAAAGCGATAAATTTTACGCTGACACAAGAGACCAGTTTGGTAAAGAAGTGAAAAATAGAATCTTATTAGGTAATTACAATCTATGTTCAGATGGGTACAAGAATAATTTCATTAAAGCACAGAGTTTAAGAGCACAACTAATAAATCAATTTGATAAAATATTTAAATTTCCAAATGTTCTTACAGGCAACGAAATCACAGATGGAAAGATTGACATGATTATCTGCCCAACTAATATAAGTTACCCAATCACGTTGAAACAAGCTGAATTGAATTTGAAGGAATCAAATCCATTAAATGAATATGTCAACGATATTTTCACTATTTCTATGTCGTTAGCAGGCCTACCAACAATTTCAATTCCGGTTGAGAAAGGTAAACCCTATGGTATTCAAATTGCAGGTCAATACGGTATGGATGAAGCACTTTTAAAATTTATTAAAGATTTAAACATGTAAATAAATAAATATTCTATAATAACATCTTTGTTTTTACCTTCATACAGGTAATACACTAACACCAGCTAATTTATCAACTACTGGGGCGATCACAGGATTAGACAAAAATGGTCCAATGATTGGCATGGATCTTAAGAATTGTACAATGATACCGAAGAAATCACCAAATAGACCAATTATACCTAGAGATTCTACTAGGAAACCAACAAATGTCCATTTACACAATATTAAAATTATACCTAATATGAAGAAAATGGAACCACGTCTCTTGTTTGGTCTTGTGAAAAATATTAATGTCTTTTGTGTCCCTATAATTAGTACAACACCAATTAAGAACAGAATGTTACCCAATGCTAGTAAAGCACGGTCGAATAAAGTGAAAACACCTAATACGAAGAAAAGGAACCCACCAAAGGTGAAAGCAACACCGAACTCTATATTAGAAATAAATAAATCATGTTAGTATCAAATAATTGATTTTTGGGCAGGTAAAAAGGGAAATTTTAAATCCATATATTTAGTAGACGTACTTTGTGACTCAGATAACCACATTGAATAGTTAGATCTCGGGATACAGTGCTTCTTTCATTAAAACTTAGCTATAATATACAATTAAATATACAATTATTTTTAATTTTTCAATGAAAAGGCTAAAAAAATATCGTGATTGGTGATACAATATTGAAATATTATATAATTGATGCTACTTAAATAGACAGAATGTACATATTTTATGTGTATATGATGGGTGTCATTACCTTCTCTTGAAGCCTGGAGGTGGTTGAAACTGTTTGGTTTGTTCAGGTATCGAGCCATTGAATCTGGATGCAGTGTTACCGCCTGTGGTGCTCGCAGTTGGTTTAGTGACTCTTCCTGTAGTATTCTTCTGTGTTTTGTCAGATTTATTCTTATTTTGTTGTTTCTTGAGTTGTTTCTCTTCCTTCTGGGTCTTCTGTATTCTCTCCTTCTTGGATAGCAGAGGCTTGTCTTGAACAACAGTGGACAATACATGTTCACCTCTCAAAATAGTTAAGCCTAACGTTCTCTTTTCGATTTTAACATTTGTGTTGTTCCCCTTTAATTGTTTAGCTGGAATTCTCTCTTCTATACAATCACTCAATATCAGGTTCATGTGTTTGTCGAACGCCAGTAGTTCACCAATGTATACTCTACCGTCCTGGGTAAGGACTTTAAGTCTGTAGTTAATTAAATCAGACAATCTACTGTTGTGTTTCACCTGTATAGCAGACATGTTAGTATGTGTTCTACTTCTTTTTTGCTTATTTCTCTTCTTTGATTAAAACATCGATATAAATGGATTTATCTTATTTGAATATTTTCAATTTTCGCACTTAAAAATTTGAATTGAAGATTCAGATTTTATAGTAGTTTAAGATAATAGAGTAAAATTATACATTTCAAAGACAGAGACATACTACCATCAACCAATAATACAATGAGTGAAGAACACAAGACTGTAGATCCATCCAAGAAGAGACGTAAGAGAAGAAACTACGACGACTATGATGCTGCTGTTGATAAGGAAGAAAAGGAAATCAAGAAGCAAACCAAAGGCACTGAGAATACCATTGGTGATGTTGACTCTGAAAGTGACTTAGACGACGATAAGCTTGACATAATAATGGCCAAAGAATTAGCTGAGGATGACGATGAAGACGACTTACAAGAAATTGACTCTTCTAACATCATCACCAGTGGTAGAAGAACTCGTGGTAAGATTATTGACTACAAGAAAGCCGCCAAGGAACTAGATGAACAAGCAAAGGAAACTGAAATTCCAGTCGAAACCAAGGATGGTGATGATGAAGATGAGGACGCTGAGTTCAAGGCCTGAATGATTGTATAACCGTTCCATATAGTACTATTCTTAATTGCTTTATATAATGTTTGTATAGTTACCCCGCTAATAATTTCCTATTTGGGAGAAACCAAAACAAATGAATAAATATGAAATTTAAATCAACAATAATAGAACAATTGTTAACATATAGAAGGAACATAAAAAGGTTATTTTGTCAATTACCAACAAGGAAAGGAGCTTAATAAACATTATATACTGCACAAACAGATGAGTGGGCAGACGGTCTCTTTAGATAGTGACTATCAAGTCACATCTTCAAACTTTAAATTTGGTAGCAACACAACATTTCCAGCATCATCACTTCATACATCCCCAGTACATCTTTCTCCAGATAAATATCATAGTAGTTCAAGATCACAAGTAAGGTTCTCTATTCCAGACCCTGAGTTGGTCAATGAGGATTTTTCCTACATATCTATGTCGAATTCTCCTCAGAAAATTGTATTTCCAAAGGAACCAACAAACGAGCATGATCTTGAGGATGAACAAGAAGAGATGACTAGCATATATGAAGATAACAAAAATCCAAGTTTATACTGGAAAGATCGGTTGAATCTGGTAGACATGCATAGTAAAGTGATGGTGAATGTACCGGCAGATATCTGGAAATTTCATAATCATAGAAAGACTAAATCATTACATAGCATGGCAAATCCATATAGAAAGAGTCAAACTTCGAATAAAAAAGAATTCACTCCTACACATAAGAAATCTAAATCATTACAATCGATCATAGCAGAGACTGTTAGGTTATACAATAATAATAATAATAATAATCAAAATGATTCTATGGTATCTTCAACTTCTCTAAATGATACAAAATTAAGTCAAGCATCTCCTTTAAATTTACAACCTTCTAGTTTCTTAAAACCTAAGAGTGATTTATATTTAACCCCGGAATCTCCATTGAATAAATATAAAGTTCCAATTCCCTTGGAGATTAATCTTCCACCTTATTTATCACCACAGAATAGAAGTAAAAACAGCTCGAGAACAAGTTTGATATATGATGGTACCGGTTACACTAAATTTGATGGAGATTGCGATGTCTCGTCATCGTGTTCATCTTCTTCATTATCAGATATCCCAGTAGGTATGGACTCTTTAATTAATGACAGTTCGTTGCAATCTGCAGTTAATGATATTACTTTGGATGTCACTGATAAAACATCAGAAGATGCTGATCATTTATTAGGTATTGATCAAGATGCCAATGTCAATTTGAAATTACAAAATAAAAATATACGTATACGTAAAAATCAACAGCAACTGCAACAGCAACAGCAACAAATAAGATCAAAGCTTGCTATGTTGAGTAAACCTACACAGTTACCTCATCCACAACAAAAGCAATTGCAAAACCAACAACAACCACAAGATGACAATAAGTCATTGAAGATCCTTTCTACACCATCTAAGAGCATTACAATTCCGAATTTGAATGATGTACAATATCAAACACCAAAGAGTCCGAATATTAATGGTTCTTTACAATTCTTCGATAAATTTGAACCACATTATACCCAATCTAACGATAATAATAGTAATAATAAGCAAAAGAGAAACACTATCGCAGCTCCTACTTCATCGCATGAGCCTGGAAAGTTAGATCTACAATTTAAATTTCCATTCTCAGGTAACCATCAAGGTGCACCTGAGTCATCTACATCAAACGACTTCCTAAAGGTTGCCACGATAGACACGGATCCACAATTTGAAAACCGTAGACAGCAGATGGTCAGAGAATATAATTCAAATAAATCTACTCCAAATGCTAAAATGGGCCATGCTCATAGAAGAACAAAGAGTGTTCACAATATAAACTTCACCTCTTCAAATTCAAATAATGAAACTATTGAAAAAGATCATAAAGATGAGTTTATTACCTCTACTCCTCCAAAGATTTCAGAAGTTCCAATCAGATCACAATTTAGACTAAAATCACCAACTGTAACATTAACCAAACCTGCATCAATCAATGACGTGTTGGACCAAACAGAAGACAGTATATTACTACTTTCAGAAAGAATTGTCACACCTCCAGAACATGTTGAATATTTCAAACCATTATCTTCGATTCAATCATTTAATAAGCCTATATTGGAATCATCTATAATGATTAATGACTTGGTTCCAACTTCTAAAACTATCATTAATACTAATACCGAAATTCAGACTCAAAATAACTCATTACAAAAGAGGCAATTGTCGAATAGTGGAACTAGCATTCAAACTTCTTCTTTTTCTTCATATTCAAATTCTCAATTCTCTAAGAACACATATGGTACAAATGTTACTAACTTAGAAGAAATTGAAGAATTAGACGCAATAAAGACATCAATACCAGTTAGTCTTGACTTATCTAGTTTAACAAACAAGGAAAATGATGATACTGAAGATAGTATACAGTTTATTGCAGAATTAAAGAATTGTAAGCCAGTGGAAACAATTGTCATAGATGATTCTACACTTTCATCAATTGAAAACACAAATAAGATAATTCCAAAAAGGAAGAAGAATAGTATACCAACTTATTCTGCAATCCTAGATATGTGTGAAGAAACTGCTACTCATGCTAAAGATCTAATATATGAGTTGGTAGCTGAAGAGAATGGCAACAGAAAATCTTTAATCACTTCGGATGAAGATATGATGAGAACAGAGCAACGTGATCGTTATTTACAAAAACTTAATAGGACTTTAAAATTCAAATCAAAAATTAAATAGTTAAGTATATACTTTGTATTCTTAATAGTAATATATTCCAGTGTATTAAATAATATGTGAAGGGTAAAATATTAAGTAACTTTAGTATAATGAATATTTTGTCTGGATAATAATTTTAAATGTTTATATAAATATGTTAGTATATAAAATGCAAATTATAATATAATACAGTAGTACTTAATTATATATAAATATATATATAATGTTAATATTCATTCAGCTCTGGTGACGCAGGAACTGAAGTACTTGGTGTTGTCTCTTGTATTGGACTTAATGTGTGTGAACTACTCATCATGAATCCAGGAGATGGTGCAAAATATGACGTTGGCATCTTAGCTTCTTCATTAATCTCATTTTTTGTGTCCTTTTTCGAATCTATATCACTTTTCTTTTGCGATAGGATCCTTGTTGGATCGCTTTTGCTTAATGAAGGATCATAGGGGTGGTTAAAGAAGGTGACAGTCTTATTGTTAAACTCTAACTTATTTTTTACTGGTGAATGTTCGATAGTAACCCCTGATGGTTTACCATGGTAACTATGTGTTCTCTTAAAGGAGTGAACACTACTTAATTGAGACTTTCTGTTAGGTAATAGTTGACCTTTAATAGCTTTTCGTTTCAGAAATGTATCCTCGTTGAAATCATCATTATCTGAAAAGTCAAAGTCTTCTGGAACATCATTGATTTCATCTAAATAATCATAATAATTTTTATCGTCGTCGTCATGTCTATTGGTATGATATGTATCATTAGGATTGTTTTCTTTACTCTTATTTTTCTTATTATATTCATCTTCTTCTGTTTCGTCTATAAAAAATAAGTTACTAGACATGCCTGGGATTTCTGAATCCAAATTACTATTGAGATCATGATACTTCAATGCCTGTGATCTCGAAGGGGGTGGCAAATTAGAATGTTGTTGTAAGGTACCTTCAAAGTGTGATATAGGTGATGGAGATTTCGAAGTAGACGGAGAATGATAAGTAACTTGGTCTGTTGGGGTTTTAAACGAATTATCATTGTCACAAATACTTCCTCTTGGTTGCAAAAGTGTTGGTGTTTTAGGTTTCATTAAAGACGATACTAAAGTAGGTTGTTCCGGGACAATAAATATATGCGGTCCTTGACGTTGTACGTTTATACTTCCATTCTTTGATGTATCTAGAAATGGTAAATTCCTGTCAGCTTCCTGATTTCTCTTTATTTTATTTGGTGAAGCAAAGCTATTTCCAGTTTCAAGCTCGTCATTATCATATTTGTAGAAATCACCTCCCGATACAGCATCGTCGTAATCGTTATCACTATCTGATATATCGAAAAGATCTTTATATCTGTGAATATGCTTCTTTTGTATAGCCGTATTCTGTTTTTGAAACTTATCTTCAATGTTATACGGGTTAGGCTGAATTGTATGACTGTTTGATATGAAGGGTAGTTGTGTTGCTTGTTGGGTTTCTTCAACCGTAGTATCATTTTTAAAATCATCATCATCATCATCATCATCATCATCATCATCATCATCATCATCATCATCATCATCATCATCATCATCATCATCATCATCATCGCTTAAATCAAATAGGTCATTATATTTGGTTAATTTTTTAGTTGGTATAGTTTGAGAGTTCTTTTCATTGATATGGTTAAAGTCTTTGTGTTTAGTTTCTTTTCTAATATTTTCCATTTTTGTTTCTTGGTTAGTACGATCATCAACATTTTCTACATCTTCATCACTTAGATCGAATAATTCGTTATACTTTAGTTTCTTTTTTGAGGTAACTTTACTTTTTATATTGTTTCTGTTGACAGTAAGGTAAGAGCATGAACCAATGTTATCTTCATAATCTTCTTCTTCTTCTTTATTTCCATCGATATCTTCGGCTTCGTCCGACAATTCGAAGATATCGTTATATTTATTTATTCCTTCAGTAGGTTTCTTAGAAAGTTGTTCATGCCTAGTATCCTCGTCCTTGTTGTTAACATATTCGCTGGTGTTCTGAAGGTTATTCTTATCATCTGAATAATCAAAACTATGATCATAGTAATTCATATCTTCATCAAAATCTTCATCGTCATATAAATCATCGATATAAACACTTTCATTTAAATGTTCGTTATCTTCGGGTTTAGAATAGTATTTGACTGAAGAAGTTCTACCATTAATGTTTGAATATTCAAATGAAAACTTTGATTCATCAGAATCGGAATCAGAGCCATTGTGAGAGTGTGAGCTTCCTTCAAGTGATTCGTGGTCACTGTTGTTGTTAATGTACGTTTCTCTAGGCGTTGACGTTTGTATTCTAATTTTTGGAATAGGTGATACACTTTCTGAATCTAATTTGATATTATCCGAATTCTCCAATGTAAGAAGATCTCCACTAGACAGAATTGTTACCTTTCTATTTTTACTCTTAGTGTCAGAAATATCATTTTTCCTTTCTCGTTCTTGTGTGGGCACTGATATTCCCTTGATATTCTGTATATTATTTGGTTGAGTATGAGCATCAGTTGGAAATTCAAATAATTTCTCTTTAGATACGTTGGATATCTTAAATGCTGGCTCCAATTGGGATTTATTGAGTTCTCTGTGGATATATTGTGGTTCGACTTTTGTTCGTTCAATTCCCTTTGAGTATGACTGTACGGTTCCTCTTTCTAAGTGATCATCTGAGAAACGTCTACGAGGTAAACTGTTGCTATTTGCTGAACCTTGGTTAAGATTTATAATTTGGGGTATCTCAGTGGAAGACTTGCGACCCCATGAATGGGTGATTGTACCTTTTATGGCAGGAAATTGTTCAACGTTTGGTTCTCTCTTTTTAATTGGTGATGAAGATGAAGATGCAGATGGATGTATAAATAATTCGTCTTGAACTACGGGATAATCTAAATTCAATGTAGAAGAAGAATTCTTCTTAAACAACTTTGTAGAAAGCATTGTGGTCTTTGAAGCCAAACGGTGAAATGATTCAAAACTTGGTGAATTCTTTGAAGGAGATATACGTTCTTGGCTTTTACTTGATCTCAGAGGAGTAGCCGGTGTGTACTCACCTGGTTCACTTTCATCACTCTTGCGTCGGAAAGATGGAATGGCATCCACATCTTGTAAATCACGATTCAAATTTATAGAAGAACGAGCTGATTGTCCTTCATCCTGTATAGGCTTTGTATTTGCATTGGAGGTTCCTATATTCTTCTTTCGCTCAAATGACTCTGATTTTCTATGAGACTTAATAAAAGAACGCATTAAAAATATACGTTACAGTGAGTTTAACTCAATTATTAGAATTTCAGCTATTGGGATCTTTGTTTGTATAGTTACTCTTACTCTTCTGTATCTTAAACTAGTCATTCTAAAATTTCAAACTTATTCTATTTACCTAATTTTCCTACATTCGTCATATTCCGCAGCTGAACGGCATTTCCTTCTTTATTTTCCATTGTGGAAAATTGGTATTATTACATAATAAACAAGAGTTATATACAGATATATACAGATAGTTGAGCTTTATGGGGTGAATTTCTATTCAATATCTGTATACCATTTACCTGCAAAAAGCATACATATAGAATTTTATAGAAATATTCTGTTGGCTATATCATGCAGTTGTTGTGAATATTAAGCATTTATATAAAAAGATGGAAGGAAAAAGTGCATCAGAAGCTTTAAGTGTCCCAATTATTGTATCTAGAATATTTGGTTGGTACTTTGTTAAATACTGTGTTGAATTTAAATGGTATCTAAAAATAGTTTTAACTTATAGATAATTTGGTAAATCACCGAATTTTAGGTAAAAGAAAGCATTTTTTCATTACCAAGGTACATTGTTGGACA
Source organism: Kazachstania psychrophila (assembly GCA_030579255.1). NCBI lineage: Eukaryota > Fungi > Ascomycota > Saccharomycetes > Saccharomycetales > Saccharomycetaceae > Kazachstania > Kazachstania psychrophila. The sequence continues at coordinate 171,139 of JAKTQD010000013.1, read as the reverse complement.
TATAAACGTAATGTACAATATATCCATGACCCACCACTCTCTTATAATGGATGTAATGCCTTAGTGTGTTAATTTATTCTGATATAATGTGACACATTGAAAATAAAACAAAACCCTTCCTATTTAGGCAGAAAAGCTAGCGCACTGAAAAATATCAAATATAAAGATCATTGATTTATTCTTATATGAAGTAAATCTAAAGAAATATGTAGGTATTAATTAATTAAATACTGTATTGTATTTGAAAATGCAAAAAATGAATAGCAAAAATGTGTATTAGTGAGTGTTTTCATCCCCATATTGAACTTACATGCAAATCATGCAGAAATAATAAGAGAGTACAAAAACTTTGGTAATACAGAAATATACTTTCTAATTAACTTAATTAGCTAATAGAGTGTATAAAGTTTGGGCTGGCATAACGCTACCATTGGAGTCAGTAGTTTGGAAGAATGAGTGAATCTCAGTAATAGTGGAACCTTCAGTAGTGTATGTAGCAGTGTATGGAGCTGGGATACCGGTTTCAGTGAAAGAGTTTTCAACAGCTTTGAAACTAGCATCAACAACAGAGTCACAAGATGGAGCATCGATACATTCAGCACAGTTGGATGGTCTGGAAGCATCAGGGGCAGCATCGGAGTAGGTTAAACCGGAACCAATTAATAAATGACCAGTAGTTCTAAACATCTTAGATTGATCGTAACCAGTACCAATATCGATATTGATTAAGTTTAGACCGTCAATAATGGTTAAGATACCAGAACCGGTGTTATAGGTGTAAGTAGTGATGGTGATACCGAAAAAGATGTTGTTATTGTTACCCCAACCTCTGACAGTTAAGCTGCTTAAACCTAATAAGGACTTAACATAGACTTCAGAAGTTTCATCAGACATGTAGACGGTTTGAGACTTAACAGGTCTGGTGATTAAGTTGTTGACGGTGAAAGTAGCATAAGCACCGACATCAATACAACCAGTACCTTCAAAGGCAACTCTAGCGTGTAAGTTAACAGCTCTTAAACAGATAGTACCATCGTTCCAAATGTGTAATAAATCGTTGAAGGTTTGTGGACCTAATTCAACAGCGGTTAAGAAATCAGAAGTACCACTTTGGTAGAAACCCATTAAACCTTCATTGTGGAAAGTTAAAGCCCAGATTCTGTAGTGAGAACCAGTGATTAATGGCTTCTTACCAACTAAGAAGTATTCACCACCATTGTAGAATTCCACACCTAAGTTTTCGTAGATTAAACCAGTTAAAGCAGCGGAATCATCAATGACATAGGTACCATAGTTGAAAATGTTACCTAAGTGAGTGATAGTCATACCAATGTGGAAAGACTTGGTTTCACAGATATATAGACCACCGTGGTTGGTTAATGATAAGAAGAATTGATGAATTAAACCGGAATGAATGATTAGGTTACTATTTTGAGCAATAAGAACTGGTAGGACGAATACAGTTAAACCATTTAGGATTTGGTTACCTTCAAAAGATTGGGCTTGAACTAATGCTAATAAACCTACTAACAATGTAGTGATGACGCAAAATTGTTTGGAAAGCATATTTTGAATTTTATGAAATATTATTATTGTAATATTTTATTATATTGATCTATTTTTTGAATAGAAATAGAAAGCAGAAATAGAATAAGAATAATTCTTTCAAGAAGTTTTACAATTGAAGAGGAAATCAATTGAGTTTATATATGCCAAATATTAGAAATATTTGGCATATATAACTGGAATTTCATCATTGACAGATTTTTACAGTATTAGCAGTGGAAGATTGCTATAAGCTATAATATAATTTCGATTTGGCTAGATTTCTCGGATAGAAACTGCATAAATGCGATATTTGTGTCTGTTTAAAAGATCTCATCCTTACCCAGTTGAAGGAATTGCCGAACAAGGTAGTTATATAATTATGAGCTATACCTGGATTAGTGAGTAGTCATGTTATTCAGCCCATGTATCTCTGCCACCTTCAAGAATAATCCCAAGAAACATGAGAATTCGACAAAACATTTTGGCATTGATGAAAAGAATGCGATCTGCGAGTACAAGGTTCCTATTTTCTTAGCTAACCGAATAAATTTTGAATGTAATCCTCCATTTTTCTCCTAAAATGGAAAAAGTTGTATTTTAGGAAATTAGTCAAGTGTTTATTAAACAAGTGGAAATAAGCTGAATAAAAAATTTTGACGAAGAATGGGATCTTGAGATGAGTTAAGGCTTAGCTTGATAACTTTTGAAGAGACGGGAATAAGGTAATTACCACCATTGTTATATCGATCATTTCTAAAATTCTAATGGTCTCTTCCTGCCTTAAATTTACCCTATTACTTCAAGATACCTTGAATGAAATAGATTATCTTGAGTTTTATTATGTGCTAATTATTTTATTCGGGTATTTAACTATTCCATGGATTTTGGTTATTAATATCTTATTTTGAACTTCATTGCATAGTATTGTTCCTTATATTGGAAGGTAAATCAATTTTCATAATTCTAAAAACTATATTGTAATTATGTAGAGCTCCATGGATATTGAAGCTTAAGGATTTACTTCTTGATTAACCAAATATTGACGATGTGTATCCAAAGTTGTCTCTTTGGGATTTGGTAGTGTAAATTCAGAATTATAAAATATATAATTATTAATATTTTCTTATTGTAATATGGCTAATCGTATCTGGATAACTTCTATTTGAAATACTTATTTACAAAATATAAAAATATAAAAATATTAAAAAAATATCTTCGATCCATATCAGATAAGCTTAAATTGGTTTTTGATAATAATATTCCTATATTGTTCAAAGTTGTAAACATGCATTATTTATGCAAGGACCCTTGCATCAAATTTCCTTTTTGAATGCCAAGCTATTGACATATCTCTAGATTCTAGAGTTTTCGATCAAAAGAATACGACAAAATTTATAAACTACAATATTTAACACGATAACTGTACATACTGGCACTGATATAAAACCAATCAACTACTTGGACTCTTTTGTATTTAATTTAATATCATCATTATGAAGCGTTATATTTGTTTAAGAATTGTATCATATACACACCCCTGCACCTCATATATTATGCTAAATGTTGGATTATTTAAAAATTAGGAGAAATTATATTAACTGAAACATTAAGGATGGAGAAAAAACATCTTTTAAAGGTGATATAAGTTGTCTTGAAAAGCAATTGCAAGTAAGCCTAAACTAACAAGGAGACATATATAATACTACAAAGTTCACCAATTTAGTTAATAATGTCTTGGGACGGTTTTAAAAAAGCTATAAATAGAGCTGGTAACAGTGTTATTGTGAAGAATATTGACAAAACTATAGATAAAGAATATGATATCGAACAACGTCGTTATAAGACATTACAAAGGGCAGGTGACGATTTACAGAAGGAAGCTAAGGGTTACCTAGATTCTATTAGAGCTGTTACTGCATCACAAGTTACCATTGCTGAAGTTATTTCAAGTTTGTATGACGATTCTAAGTACATCAGTGGTGGTGGTTATAACGTCGGTAATTACTATTTACAAAGTGTTCAAGATTTTGACTCTGAAACTGTTAAACAATTAGATGGACCATTTAGAGAGACTGTTTTAGATCCAATTACCAAATTCTCTACATATTTCAAAGAAATTGATGAAGCTATCAAGAAGAGAGAGCATAAGAAGCAAGATTATGATGCTACTAAAGCTAAGGTTCGTAGATTAATTGATAAGCCATCCAAGGATGCTTCAAAGGTTCCAAAAGCTGAAAAAGAATTAACATTAGCTAAAGAAGTCTTTGAATTTTTGAATACTCAATTAAAGACGGAATTACCACAATTAGTTGCATTAAGAGTACCATACTACGATCCTAGTTTTGAAGCTTTAGTTAAGATCCAATTACGTTTCTGTACCGAAGGTTACACAAGATTAGCACAAATACAACAATATCTAGATCAACAATCAAGAGATGAATATGCGAATGGTTTATTAGATTCTAAGATTGAAGAACTCTTACAAAAAATGTCCAGTTTGGATATTTGTGCATTAGGTTTCAAATAAGCTTCATCATCAAAGAATATAAACAATCTTTTTTTTTGTACCTTAGTCTGAAAATTTCATGACAAGGTTTCTTTAATATCATTTTTATTTGTAGATATATGTAATATCCATTAAACATTACTTTTCCAAAACAACTTTACTTCTCCTTTAATGATAAATGGCATTAAGTAAAATCTATAACTCCACTGGTGAAAATAAACACAAAACATAACTAAACTAATTGAATAGAGTTTGTTTCATATATATAATACTGGTTTTAATTAATAATAATACACATAAAAATAATAAAATGCGATACATATCTTCTAACTTTGATAGAAGATCACAAAAAAATAAAGATATAAAAGGATAATACAATGTAGCAAAGAATGATGACGAGTGGGTATGAATGATATTAAATTTTTTGGAGCGAGAGTGTGAATGTGTAGGAGTGGGCTGATGAAGATTATTTTTGTGATTTAATTGCACGACTTTCGTAACAAGTTTTAATTTCCCTACCCCATTCACTGTTTAAGATTTGTTTGCCTGTAATTCTTCTATATGGAATTGGATCCAACATTGAATAAATGACGTTTCTACATCTTGCTCTCTTTAATAGTTCAATCGGTTTATAACCACCTTTTTCTTTTCTTCCCTTTAAGTATTTAGCGTAGAATAGATCTTCTTTCTTTGCTAGACTCCATAGTTGACGACCAGTTCTCATAGCCATGTAGATAACACCACAAGACCAGATATCAATAGCTCTTGGATCGAATTCTTCTTGGACGTATTCTTCTGGGGCAATGTAAGGGCTTGAACCACAAACACCACCGCTTAGATGAATATCTTTTTCCCAAGCCATTTTGAAACATTCACTGTTACCGAAATCTGTAATCTTTAAGACACCATCTGAGGTTAATAATAAATTTTCTGGTTTTAGATCTCTGTGACAGACACCCATATCATGCATGTATGCAACACCTTTAATTAGTTGTTTAAAGAAACAGTCTGCTTCCAAATATTCCAATTTACCATTGGCGACGATTAAACTGAATAAATCACCACCTGAGCAGTATTCCATGACTTGTAAGAAATCTCCTTTAGAGTCCTTTAATAAATCGATGGTCCCTACGATGTTTGTATGGTGTAATGATGATGAGATACAGAATTCTGCAGTTAATCTTTTCTGGTATTTTTGGATACATTCTTGATTTTTCCGTATGAATTCTTTAACAGCGAATAAAGTTTCACCTTCTTCTTTATTAGTTGATTTCTTGTGACAGATTCTAACGGTACCAAATGCACCTCTACCGGCGACTTCCATACATTTACCGTATTTATCTGCGAATCTCTGACAATTAGACTTTGCGGGTATCACTGTAGAGAAGTTATTTGAGTTTGCAACGGTTAATTCATTTTTCTCCATATCTGATTTAATGGAATATTTATCACCTTCGATAGTCGGAGCACTATCGACAGAATTAATAATCATATCTTTATTACCTTCTAGTCTTGTAACCATCCCCGACAATAAAGTTGGTGGATCGATAACTGTTTTTGAACTTGTGGTGCTTGATAAGATTGAGGAGTTAGCTCTTGAGTCCATGATAATATCTGGAACAGCAGAGATTGCTTCGTCTCTAACTTTTTGCGAACCTACGATATTTTTCAACATTGAGGTTAATTTCTCTTGTCTCTTTGCAGCTTTCAAATGATGTTCATGTCTACCGTCTTCCAAAATTACAAATCTTTTACATGATGTTGGTGAAAGAGTGGCAATTGGTGTAGTACTAATGATAGAGTTATTATCTCTCTTTAACGATGATAATATTGACGTAGTAGAATTGCTTTGAGGATTCTGAGACTTGACGGCCAGGTGATCCTTAGTTGCCATTGGATCTGGGGTGAACGATACTAGAGAAGCCGACTCCAACGAAGACGTTGAGGATTCCTTTGAGCTACCTAATCTCTTATTCGGTAGTGAGAAATCCGACGAGTTTGAGTTTGAATTCGTTGGAGAGTTTGAATGGTACGCATCTGTAGTGTGTACATCTGTACTGATTAAACTAGCGGGTTTAACTACAGGAGCAGCCGTATTAATTGAAACTGTTGCATTATTGTTGTTATTTTTTGAACCAAATAGTTTTTTAACTCTGGAAGATATGGTATTTGTTCTAGAGACTTGAATACTGTTATCAGTTGTATTCATTGAACTTTTGTAAATTTGAAAAGATGAGAAATTTGAATATATATAACACTCAAAAAAGAGGTATTACTAATGGTAGTTTGTTTTCTTGCAAAAAGAAAAAAAAGAGATAATAGGCTAGAAATTAAGTATTCTGTTCTGTGTTTTTGTAATACAAACGTTGTTATTATATGAGTGTGTTATTATTACTTATTCTGTTTTAAAATGAAATACACTATTTAAATCATCATCGATATATATAAATTCAATCTAAATAAATTTCATATATCTGCGCCCTACGCTTCTGATACACAACAAAACTATCCACTGATACTGGTAAAATTAAATTTTACGCATTGATACAAATTTCCAATTGTCAATTTTTTTTTTTTGGGGGGGGGGGGAATTCTGATGTTGTTCGGTGTTTTCTGTGTAAAATGACAAGATATTGTTTTATTCTATGTTATTCTTAGGGTTTGGTAGTAGTTTTTATTACTAATTTATAAATATCGAAAATAGAAAAAAAACAAAAAAAAGAATCGACCCCAGTGAGGGTTGAACTCACGATCTTGCGATTAACAGTCGCACGCCTTAACCAACTTGGCCATGGAGTCGTATTTTATGCCTGTTTGAAGTGCTTAACCATGACCCAATGATGGACAAACAATATACTAGCGCCGCACGATTACATACATAATATTTCTCACTAAGCAAACAACCAACCAAACAACCAAACTCACTACAATATGAATTGTGGCCCCACGTTGCGTCTTGTCTCAATGTATGCATCGCTCCCTACTGCCAGACTTCCAGAAGCAACACATCAGCTGCGTCGCCACAGGAAGTCCCGCACACATGTCTCTTGGGATTCAATTTTTTCTTAAGCAAGAGAAGCGATGAAACAGGGGGTTATTCTGTTGGCCGAGATTTTAAGCTGATGTTTTGAGCCTAGTAGATTTTAGAAAGGAGGTTGGACAAGGAGGGAAGATCCTAGGGGGATGGAATGGATAGGCAGCAGGATTTTGTTTTTGTTTTCAATTTAATCTAATGAATAATGGTTTGAAACAACAAAATGTCATCTGTCGCTCAATTTATTGTAGAACGTTTATATTCTATAAATAAGAGTTGGTTTTTAAGAACACGGTCCCTTTAAATTATTTCTATTTCTTTCTATACATATTTAGTTCAATTAAACACTGTTGGAATACTTTAAAATGGCCCCTCCAACTAACACAAGCACCACTAATGATATGATCACTGAGGATCCAACTTCTCCTCGTCAGATCCCTAGACTTACTAGAAGATTGACCGGTTTCTTACCTCAAGAAATTAAGGCCATTGACGCTACTATTCCATTGAAATCAAGATCTCTATGGAACAAACATCAAGTTACAAAATTTGAAGATGCTGACCAATTTGAAGGTAGATTTATCGACCATGTCGAAACTACTTTAGCTCGTTCCCTATATAACTGTGATAACTTAGCTGCTTATGAAGCCACTTCTAGATCCGTCCGTGATAACTTAATCATCGACTGGAATAAAACTCAACAGAAATTCACCACTAGAGATCCAAAGAGAATTTACTATTTATCTCTGGAATTTTTAATGGGTAGAGCTCTAGATAACGCTTTAATTAACATGCAAGTTGATCCAAACGCTGACGAAACTGATGTCCACGGAAGAAAAAACTCCGCTAAGCCAGTTAACGCTAGGGAAATGGTCTCTGGTGCTCTAAACGAATTAGGTTTCAAACTAGAGGATGTCCTAGAACAAGAACGTGACCCAGGTTTAGGTAACGGTGGTCTAGGTCGTCTAGCCTCTTGTTTCATCGATTCCATGGCCACTGAAAATATCCCTGCTTGGGGTTACGGTCTACGTTACGAATACGGTATCTTCTCTCAAAAGATCATTGACGGGTACCAAGTTGAAACTCCAGATTACTGGTTAAACTTAGGTAACTCTTGGGAAATTGAACGTAATGAAGTTCAATTCCCAATTACTTTCTACGGTTACGTCGAAAGATCAGGTAAGAACACTTCCACTCTAGCTCCAGCTCAATGGATCGGTGGTGAACGTGTCTTAGCTGTCGCTTACGATTTCCCTGTCCCAGGTTACAAGACCTCTAATGTCAATAACTTAAGATTATGGAAGGCTAAACCAACTACTGAATTCGATTTTGCTAAATTCAACAACGGTGATTACCAAAACTCAGTTGACCAACAACAACGTGCCGAATCAATCACCGCCTGTCTATACCCTAATGATAACTTCGAACAAGGTAAAGAATTAAGACTGAAACAACAATACTTCTGGTGTTCTGCCTCCTTACACGATATCTTAAGAAGATACAAGAAGACAAAGAGACCATGGTCCGAATTCCCAGACCAAATCGCCATTCAATTAAACGATACTCATCCAACTTTAGCCGTTGTCGAATTACAAAGAATCTTAGTCGATTTAGAGAAATTAGACTGGCACGAAGCCTGGGACATCGTCACTAAGACTTTTGCTTACACTAACCACACCGTTATGCAAGAAGCTCTAGAAAAATGGCCAGTTGGTTTATTCGGTCATCTATTACCAAGACATCTAGAAATTATCTATGACATTAACTGGTTCTTCTTACAAGATGTCGCTAAGAAGTTCCCAAAGGATGTCGATTTATTATCCAGAATCTCCATCATCGAAGAAGGTGGTCAAGAAAGACAAATTAGAATGGCTTTCTTAGCTATCGTCGGTTCCCACAAGGTTAACGGTGTCGCTGAATTACATTCCGAATTAATTAAGACCACCATTTTCCAAGATTTCGTTAAGTTCTACGGACCATCCAAGTTCATGAACGTCACTAACGGTATCACCCCAAGAAGATGGTTAAAGGGTGCCAATCCAAGATTAGATCAATTGATCAGTCAAACTTTGAACGATCCAGAATGTGACTACTTATTAGATATGCCAAGATTAACTCAATTGAATGCTTTAGCTGACAACAAGGACTTCCAAAAGAAATGGTACGAAGTTAAATTACACAACAAGAATAGATTAGCCGATTTAATTAAGAAATTAAACGGCGGTGTCGATATCATTGACAGAGAACACATTGCTGACACTTTATTCGATATTCAAGTTAAACGTATTCACGAATATAAACGTCAACAATTAAACGTTTTCGGTGTTATCTACAGATACTTAGCTATGAAGACCATGTTCATGAACGGTGCTTCTTCCGATGAAGTTGAAAAGAAATTCCCACGTAAGGTCTCTATCTTTGGTGGTAAGTCTGCTCCAGGTTACTACATGGCTAAGTTAATTATTAAGTTAATTAACTCCGTCGGTGATGTTATTAACAACGATGTTGAAATCGGTAGTCTACTAAAGATCGTCTTCATCCCAGAATATAACGTCTCTAAGGCTGAAGTTATTATCCCAGCTTCCGATTTATCTGAACATATTTCCACTGCTGGTACTGAAGCCTCTGGTACTTCTAACATGAAGTTCGTCATGAATGGTGGTTTAATTATCGGTACCGTCGATGGTGCTAACGTTGAAATCACCAGAGAAATCGGTGAAGATAACATCTTCTTATTCGGTAACTTAAGTGAAAACGTCGAAGATTTAAGATACAACCATCAATACCAAAAGCATGCTTTACCAGAGGGTTTAGAAAAGGTCTTAAATCACATCGAAGATGGTAATTTCTCTCCAGAAAATCCAAACGAATTCCAACCTATTGTTGATACCATTAAGAATCACGGTGATTACTACTTATGTAGTGATGATTTCGATTCTTATATCGCCACTCAAGAATTAGTCGACCAAGTTTTCCATAACGAAAGAAGTGAATGGAACAAGAAGTGTATCTTAAGTGTCGCTAACTGTGGTTACTTCTCCAGTGATCGTTGTATTCAAGAATACTCTGAAACTATCTGGAATGTCGAACCAGTTAAGAAATAATCTACTACTTAATTCTTAATTATTCTTTCTCTTTTAACGTATGATTCTATTATGTATTCTATTAAAAAACAATGTACGTTTATAAAACATTTATATACTATAACTAAAACAATTTCAATGTATTTTTTGACACAAGAAAAACAAATATTGTGGTTCCTTTTAGTTCAAAAGCAAGCCAAAGTATAGAAAATATATAAGTATCGTCCGAGAGTGATAACTATTCCGTTAATTTAGATTGAAGATACATTTACTAAACTATGATTTGTAAATCAGTAATAATTAGTTTTGTTGTAAATTATAAATAGCACGCCATCCTAGTATAGTGGTAAGTACACAACATTGTGGCTGTTGAAACCCAAGTTCGATTCCTGGGGATGGCATTTTATTTTTAACTTTTTCTACCAAATACAAGGTACAACAACTAAGATAGTGTTATAGTATGAATACCATACACGAGTGGATATATTAATCATTAATAGTCGTGAATAGGTTTTTATTTAAATAATTTATTTAGAAAATATTAATACTAGAATTGACTATGGCTTTGGGATCTTTAAACTTTTTGAGATTAAACCACAACCATGGATAAAGAATGCTAGTACCAATGGATGAAATTCCAAACAGTTTCCTTCTCTCAAAATACCTAATGGGATATTATCAGTGATAGCATCGTATCTTACTAACAATGCCATACCGAGGACTAGTACTAAACTTGTTGGAATTGGTAAACCTTCAAAATATTTTGATTTACCGTTAGAATCCTTTGGCAAATTATTCACAGTAACATTGAATCTAGCTAATCTTGTTAACCCACAAAGGACAAAAAATGATAAAAAGAATACATCTAGAGTTGTTTGAAAACCAATAGCGAATGCAATGGATGCCGGTGCTACACCGAAAGACACTAAATCAGCTAATGAATCTAATTCTTGACCCATTAGGGATGCTCTATTTCTTAGACGTGCAACTTTACCATCGAAGAAATCGAAGCACATACCTAAGAAGATAAAAAAATGTGCACGTTGGACGTAATGTGGCTTACCAGTTAAAGTAAATCTTAAACAACTTACAATAGAGTAAAACCCCGAAAAACCATTTAATAATGTAACACAATCGGCTAAGTGTAAATTCCTAATCATACTAAAATGATATTCATCACTAGTGAACTTTTGGATATCGCTATTATCTGGAGGTGGTAGTGGTTGTGAATCAATGTTAAATATACTTGAGGCTCTCTTACTTAAAGACCTGACCGGTTCTAGCATACTCATTTCCGGACCCCCATCAGTGCCATAACCATCATCATCTACTTCAAAGGGTGTATTTTCGGAAAAGGAGTTGTCTGCAGTCACTGTTTGATTCATATTATAACGCGTTGCCTGTGTTAGGACTTTGACAAACTATTCTATCTTGGTTTTAAATTCCCAGAAGTTGTAACGGATCCTTTAAGTTTCCATTCTTTATTTATACTACTTATTTTACTCTCGAAACATGTGAAATTTAATAGGTATTGGATGAGATTTTGTCACAAAAACCGAGAAAATTAACAGGCACGATAATAAAGATACAATCGATAGAAGTTGAAAAGTGCGGTATATTTAAATTGATATTACGCTATGTATATTCTGTTTTCGATATTAAATATTTCTATAAATTTTTGATTCATATACGGTATACTGAAATGAAACTTAATGCATAATCTTTTTATAAGTTACAAAATAAGGATCCCATTGAAAAAATAGACGGGAATGAAGCAAATTGGATTTCATTACATTACATTATTATTGGTGGCTGTCGTTATTGAATCTATTGTAGAGGAGCGTACAATATTTGTGTGACGTATTTCTGTTTATATCTAACGATTGAAGCAACACATAAGGTATTATGTTTAATACTACTTGTTGCTAAATGGTTTAAGATAACATGATTTGGAATAGGTAAAGCACCTGATGTATTTTCATTATTCTGTCCTTGTGAATTTGAATAACTATTCAAGATAACATTTTCTAGATGTGGTGGTAACTGTGGTGGAGTTAACCAAGCCATGTTGTGATGATTATTTTGTTGTTGATCTAATGTTAAATAATATTGTTCCATAACTGTCGGATCCGTGAAAACAGCTGGAATATCTTGTGTATATTCAACTTCTGGTTTTAGCAAAGTTTCACCGTGGAAACGTGAGAAACCGTTACCCATCTCATCTGGTTCTTTTTCGATTTCTAATGCAATTCTTGAACGGGCACTCATTAGATCCTTTCTTGATGAATCACATTCACCTCTTTGTTGTTTATTTAATTGATCTTGTTGTATTTGTTGGTCATTTGTTTTATCCCATTGTTGGTTGTCGGATTGTTGTAGGGGTTCTGTCATTTGTTGAGATGATACTTGTTGAACAGGTTGTTGTGTTTGTTTTTGTTCTGGTGCTACAACTTCTAAATAATTGACAAAATTACCCATTTGATCAGTAGCCGTAGGTAAATAATCACTGAATCTTAATTCATTGTCGACAATGAATCTGAATCTATGTGTACCTGGAGGCAATTGTAATTTAACATTCAAGACACCTGGTTGACCTGGAACTGGTACTAAACCGATCATTTTTCTCCAGCCAGTGAAGGAACCAGTAACATATGCTTTTTGACCACCTTGTTGCCATGTGATATCAACTGGAACCATAACACTGTTTGATTGCTGTTGCTGTTGTTGCTGTTGATGTGGCTGTTGCTGCTGTTGATGTGGCTGTTGCTGCTGATTTTGTGATTGCTGTTGTCCATGTGTATAGTTTGAATCTAAGTCAGAACCATTTCCACTTGAATTACTATCGATATCAGAATCTGAAATACTTGAAGAACCGTGTTCCTGATTATTTGAATAAGGTGGAATTTCGTCATCCTCATCGAAAATCAATGTGGATCTAGACCTTTGTCTTCCTGTAATCTGAGGCTGAGGTTCCAATTCATTGGGAGCATCAACATTCATTTGAGAGAAACTGCGTGCTAATGAAGATTGTCCAGTAGAGTTACTAGCACTACTGTTAGCATCGTTAATATCTAGCATTGAAGCGTCTTTATTTTCCAGACCTTGGACTTTTATATTATCTGACATGACTCTGACCTAGCTAGGTTTAATTGAGTGTGTTTTATTTATCTTGGTTACGTAAGCCAAGAGTTTTAGACATATATATATATTTGACAGTGTCCTAATGGTTTATAGAATTCTTTCAATTCAATTTTCCTACGTTGCCAAAACAACTGAAAGTCACATTTGCTCCCGAAATTTTAGTTACCCGGTGAGATCACCAATAACGAAAATACTTACTTTAAAAGATATTAGATATATTGGCATTATAATGAAATACAGTAAATAGTGATACTTATGGATTATATATATAGATGCATGCAGGGTAGGTTGTGGCAATGAGTGATGATCATGATGATGTGTGTTGTAGCGCGTTGAAGTTGTGTATGCTTGCGAGTATGCTTTTCATTGGTGGTAATTGTATGTTGTTGTTTGTATTCAATTCTGTATCGTCGTCACTTGAAAGATGAAACTCTGCACGTCTACCTACTTTTGGTAGTAACTTGATGTATGACCGATTGCTCTCCGAGACAGACGATACTGAAGAAGCAGGAGACTGATGTGAATTCAGTAGTGAGTTCAGCGATAGAACACTACTGGAGGTAGAGATTATGTTTGTAGCGGAATGAATAGAAAAAATTGGAGAGTTTGGTGAAGAGTCTATTTGTTTAATGACAGTTGTTCTTGAGATGGGTGATTCATTACATAGCGTTCTGAGACTATCAGAAGTGATACTTGATTGTAATGATTGTAAAGACGAAGAAGAAGAATTTCTTGAAATTGGTTTATTAGTCACATCTGTTACCGGCTTCGCAACCTTGTTACCAGTGTTCGGTACTCTTGTCTTTCTTTGAGAAGTACCAACATGAGTCCTAGAGTGTCTTTTCAATTCATCAGTTCTACTGAAAAACTTGTTACAATTGGGGAACATACAACCATAAGGTTTTTCACCAGTATGAGTCCTAACGTGTCTCTTTAAATGCTCGAGTCTATAAAACCCACGCTGACACAGATCACAACTGAATGGTCTATTACCGTTATCAGTTGGAAAAGCCAATTTATTCTTAGCCATTATTGTTATTGTTATTGCCGTTGCATTCCTTCAAACATTAGCTACGGTTGTCACACTCTCTCGAGATTACCCATGTTTATATACATATCTAGAGTAATCTTCAACATTCATAAAAAATACGACCAAAAGGAAGGGTTTTTCCGAGTTAGATAATCACGCAGGGTGTCATCGTGGGGGGGGGGGGGAGTACTCCAGATCTTTCGCGGGGAAACAAAAACAGACGCAATAAAAATTTTCCTTCATCTTCTGAATTCTACCGAGAGGTAATTAATCCGGATTACATATTTCGGATTAATTAATTCCGACCAGATAAACTCATCGGAACAAATAATTACAGTGAATATTCCGGATATGCGCGTGTAGAGGTTCCCCGCACTTTTTTAGTGCAGAATTTTACAAGGGCATGTGGTCTAGAGGTATGATTCTCGCTCGGGGTGCGGGAGGTCCCGGGTTCGACTCCCGGCTTGCCCCAAATGTAATTATTTTTTAAAATCAATATTATTGTTATTGTACTCCAATGTAGTTTTTTTTTGTTTTTTTGTTTTTTTGCGTGACTTATTTGTTGCGAGTGGACCAATCATATCAGGTCCACCGTTCGGAGATCTTCGGAGTCACGCAATTCAATTTTATGCTATTATTGTTCTTGGGACCAATCATAGCCTATGTGCACTAATGTTCAAACTGAGATATAAATATGAACTTGTTTTAATACATAGTTATAACTTTGGTTTTTTGTCATCACTTTATAACAAGAAGAAGAAGAAGAAGAAAACTGAACAATGTCGCAACTACTAAAATACTCTACAAAATCATACTCGCTGCTCTATAAAAGAGTCCTTACACAAGCTAGATTTTATTCACAACCAACTTTAAAGGAAAGATTTGCTGAAATTTATCCTAAGAAAGCTGAAGAAATTAAAAAGTTCAAAAAGGAACATGGATCTACTGTTATTGACACTGTTAAGCTAGAGCAAGCTTATGGTGGTATGCGTGGTATTAAAGCTATGGTATGGGAAGGTTCTGTTTTAGATCCAGAAGAAGGTATCAGATTCAGAGGTTTAACTATTCCAGAGATTAAAGCTCAATTACCAAAAGCTGAAGGTTCTACTGAACCATTACCAGAAGGTATCTTCTGGTTACTACTTACTGGTGAAATTCCATCCGCTGAACAAGTTAAATCTTTATCAATTGATTTGGCTTCAAGATCTGAATTACCAGAACATGTTGTAACTCTATTGGATAACTTACCAAAGACTTTACACCCAATGGCTCAATTCTCCATCGCCATAAACGCTTTGGAATCAGAATCTAAATTCGCCAAGGCTTATGCTCAAGGTGTTAACAAGAAAGAATACTGGAGTTACACTTTTGAAGATTCTTTAGATCTATTAGGTAAATTACCAGTTATCGCTGCTAAGATATACCGTAACGTCTTTAAAGATGCTAAGATGGGTGAAATTGACTTAAACGCCGATTACGGTAAGAACTTAGCTAACTTATTAGGTTTTGAAAACAAAGATTTCATCGACTTAATGAGATTGTACTTAACCATCCATTCCGATCACGAAGGTGGTAATGTCTCCGCTCACACTACACATTTAGTCGGGTCAGCTCTATCCTCTCCGTACTTATCCCTAGCTGCTGGTATGAACGGTTTAGCTGGTCCTTTACATGGTCGTGCTAACCAAGAAGTCCTAGAATGGTTATTCAAACTAAGAGAAGAAGTCCATGGTGATTACTCTAAACCAACCATCGAAAAATACTTATGGGATACTTTGAATTCAGGAAGAGTTATCCCAGGTTACGGTCACGCCGTCTTAAGAAAGACCGATCCACGTTACACCGCTCAACGTGAATTCGCATTGGCTCATTTCCCAGATTACGAATTATTTAAATTAGTCTCCACAATCTACGAAATCGCTCCAAAGATCCTAACTGAACACGGTAAGACAAAGAACCCATGGCCAAACGTCGACTCCCATTCAGGTGTCCTATTACAATACTACGGTTTAACCGAAGCCTCATTCTACACCGTATTGTTCGGTGTCTCAAGAGCTTTAGGTGTATTACCACAATTGATCATCGACAGAGCCGTTGGTTCCGCAATTGAAAGACCAAAATCTTTCTCCACTGAAAAATTCATGGAATTGGTTAAAGGAATTGAATCTAAATAAATTCAATAAAACCATATATATATATATATATATATATAATGTAAGTAATGATAATTCTATTAACACAAATAAATATAACAAACACCTACTACTAGAAATCAAGATATTAACTGAGAATTGTTGTGTAGCACTATGACAAATGCTTTTGTAAATGTAAAGTTTGTCCGCCCCAATTGAATTGAATTATTTCATCTACCATTTTTCTTAGCCTTATTAAATAATTACTAAGTCGTGCTCTCTCCCTGTATGGGGAAAGAAAGGCTGGAAAAAAAAAAGCTCAAGAAAATTATATATATAATAAACAGCCCCTAATCTATTTACGTACATAAACTATTTACGACTTCTCGATAAACCAAAGCAATTAACATATACAATGGTGAAAGTAGCTATTATTACATATTCAACATACGGTCACATCGATACCTTGGCTAAAGCTGTCCAAAAGGGTGTAGAATCTACAGGGGGTCAAGCTGACTTATTTCGTGTTTCTGAAACTCTTTCAGATGATGTATTAACACAAATGAACGCTCCTGTTGCTAAATCTGATATTCCTGTTGCCACTCAAGAAACTTTAAAGGATTACGATGCTTTCTTATTCGGTGTTCCAACTAGATTCGGTAACGTTCCAGCTCAATGGTCTGCTTTCTGGGATAACACTGGTGCTTTATGGGCAAATGGTACTTTAAATGGTAAAGTTGCCGGTTTTTTCATCTGTACTTCAAGTTACGGTGGTGGTCAAGAAAGTACCGTAAGAAACTGTCTTTCTTATTTAGTTCATCACGGTATGATTTACGTTCCATTAGGTTACAAGAATGCTTTTGCCGAATTAGCTAACGTCGAAGAAGTACACGGTGGTTCCCCATGGGGTGCTGGTACTTTAGCCGGTGCTGATGGTTCCAGAACTGCTTCTGATTTAGAATTAAGAATTGCCGAGATTCAAGGTAAGACTTTCGCTGAAACAGCTGCTAAGTTTATTCCAGAGAATAAGGTTAAACCAGCCAAGGAAGAAAAGAAATCCGGTTCTGCAGCAAAGAGAACAACTGAACCAACTGCTGCAGTTGAAAAGAAGGATGAAGAAAAGAAGGATAACGATATGTTATCTTGTTGTACCGTTATGTAGGTGTATTTTCCCCTACTTCTCCTCCCTAATATATTAAGCAATATTTAGAAAATAAAACAAAAAAAACATTTTACTGATATTTTAAAATAAAAATACCTTATAACAATATTAATATTAATGTATACTTTCATTCTTAATTATTTACAAGTTTTCTGTATATTTACTATTACGTATCAATTTATTATTTCATTCTGTCAACAGGTAACGTCTTGTCTCTTCTCTTTAAATAACTATCCTTATCCTTCAATTTCTTGGTGTAAGCAGTATCACTTCTACCAGGGTACAATATTCTATTATCAACTTCATTTAACTCTTCCATAACAGGTTTCTTTGCCTTGACCGATAAATGACTTTTCCAGATATGACGAATTTGTCCTACACAGAAAGGACACAAAGCATTCATTCTCTTGTAGTGACCACATGAAGGACATTTGTTTAGATTGCTCATAAAATGAACATTGTTACGATTAGCATTATCCGTTAACAATCTTTGTCTCTTCTTTTGATGTGATGTCTTCTTCTTTGGTGCAGCCCATAGGATTCCTATATTCAACTCCGCTAAATTGGGTAGTTTGTTTATTAACTCTGTAGCTATATTCCTAACAGATAACGACATTGCAAATCCTTTGGTGTTTTGTGTATATGCTTCTAGCTTGTTTTCAATTATATCAATCCCTCAAGCATATTTTTTAATCAATCAAATAGAATCTCTAGTAAAGCGAGATTAAAAAAAAAATAATAAAAAAACAAAAAAATAAATGGGGCGAGCGGGGAATTGAACCCCGGGCCTCTCGCATATTTGTGTTATTACTAACCCAAAGCGAGAATCATACCACTAGACCACACGCCCTACTATTTGTTAAAAATAAAAAATGTATAGAACATTCTAAGGTATTGTATACTGACAGCAAAAATAGACTTAATTAGTTCCTAATTGGTATTGGTATGTTATCAGAGTTAGTTGATACTTGGTTATATTCTTAAAATACTGATATTTACGAAAACAACAGTTTTTTATTCTCCAGATTCAGATTTTAAGATTACCGGGTAACAGATTTAGTTATTTTTGGTGTTTTAATGTTCTAAAAAATGAATTTTGTTTGTGGATCAAGAAATAAATATTGGCAATAAACAAATAAAAATAGTATTTAACTGGTAATTAGTTTACAAATTTTGATATACTTCGAGACATAAAGTCATTGAAACTGTAACCTTTTCTAGTAATCGAATATACAAAATGGAAAACGTCTCTGAACTTCAACCAAAATCATACGTTGGTTTCGATACCATTACCAATCAAATCGAACATAGATTATTGAAAAAGGGTTTCCAATTCAACATTATGTTAGTTGGTCACTCTGGTTTAGGTAAGAGTACTCTAGTAAACACTCTATTTGCCTCCCATCTAATAGACTCAGCTACCGGTGAAGATATCTCTAATGAACCAATTACTCAAACTACAGAAATTAAAGTCTCCCAACATACTTTACTTGAAGATAGAGTTAAACTGAATATTAACATTATCGATACACCAGGTTTCGGTGATCAAATTAACAACAATAAGGTCTGGGAACCAATTGTTAAATATATTAAGGAACAACATTCACAATATTTACGTAAGGAATTAACTGCTCAAAGAGAAAAAGTTATCAAGGATACAAGAGTACACGCTATTTTATACTTTTTACAACCCTCTGCTATTAAAGGTTTAACTCCATTAGATGTTGCTACATTAAGACGTTTAACCGAAATTGCCAATATTATACCTGTGATTGGTAAATCTGATACTTTAACTACGAGTGAAAGAGAATCTTACAGAGAAATAATTCAAGAAGATTTCAAGAAATATAACTTAAATATTTACCCATACGACTCTGCAGAATTAACCGAAGATGAATTAGAATTAAACTCCAGTATTAGATCTATTATACCATTTGCCGTTGTTGGTTCTGAAAAAGAAATCGAAATTAATGGTGAAACCGTAAGAGGTAGAAAGACAAGATGGGGTGCTATTAATGTCGAAGATATAAATCAATGTGAATTCGTTTACTTAAGAGAATTCTTAATTAGAACACATTTACAAGATTTAATCG
The DNA here is from genome assembly GCA_030579255.1 of Kazachstania psychrophila. Classification (NCBI taxonomy): domain Eukaryota; kingdom Fungi; phylum Ascomycota; class Saccharomycetes; order Saccharomycetales; family Saccharomycetaceae; genus Kazachstania; species Kazachstania psychrophila. The sequence continues at coordinate 151,410 of JAKTQD010000013.1, read as the reverse complement.
AAACTACATCCTTTATTCATTATGAAAGATTTAGATCTAGACAATTGATAGCCTTAAAAGAAAATGCCAATAACCGTGCATCTACTCAAGTGCAACATTGATTATAATTATGTAAAATTCCTATATATGTTTTATTTTTAAATATTTACCGTTTTAAAAGAGAAGAGACTATACTATTCAAAAATGATTAAAATAATAATTATTCATTATTAATCAGTAAGATTTTATGTAAAGATAAATCTATATGCTAAGAATGTAATGCAATTTAAATTAAGTAGATTTTTCGTCTTCTTCATCAGATGGTTCATCATCTTCATCATCGACTGTCCTATCATCCAAAGTAGGTATAGGATACTTTAAGATGCATGCTAAACCAGTTAACTGATTCAATTCTTCACCAGAAGTATGTAAAGAACTGAAAACATGAACTTTACTACCATTCGCCTCAACCAAATCTAAAAGATCTAGATACTTTTCTCTCTTCTTGATATCATCAGACTTTAACATCTTATCTGTTATCAATAAGGACTCAATGGCATCTAACTTTGCAGCCTTCATAACTTCATATCTACCGTACCATGCTAAATTATCATCGTCATCTAAATGCTCCATAAAGTTATCCAATAGCTTCACATCCTTAACGAACTTTGTGTCCTCTAGCTTTTCAGCGTACTTTGGATTCTTAAGAACTTCATCAATACCTTGTAAGTAACCAGTAGAACAATTTGCTAGTAAGAAAGTTTCTTTATTATTTAGTATATCTTCATTTTGTTCTTGCTCAGCGAACTTCAATATATGCTTATGTAATGCATCAGCAAAGAAACCCGGTGAACATAATAAAATTACTCTTAAATCATTGAAGTTGAAATTTGCTAACATAGCATCGTAAATCATTCTATAAAAGTTTTCATTCATATTATTAAACCTTGTGGCATCATCAGAACTCTTTTTCTTTGGTAAAGTTACTGATATCTTTTGCTGCATAACAGTAGAAGATGATGTCAACAGACATATGTGTGCAATACCTTCTTGTAGTACTACCGCACCGATTTCTGACTTATTCATAGCAGATTCTGCATCTTGAAGTAATCTTTGTGCATACTTATTAAAATTATGCTTAAAAATAGTAATAGGATATGCGTAATGAATGCTAAAACTCAAGAACTTACCTATTGGAACTTCTTCATCTGCAACACCTGATTCATCCTGGATTGTAACACCCTTATAACGTAAATATTCATCCTTTATATCAAATTCATACGAAATGACCTTTAATTTAATGTCTAATAAATCAGTTATAGTCTTCTTATTAGTTTCATCTTTCTTTGCCGTAAATAATTTCTTAATAATGATCTCATCTTCGGGATCGATGATCTGATATATAGCAAACAGATCTTCCTTATCTTCAGGAGTTAAGTTGATCACTGTTTGATTTTTATCTGTTGTACCTTGCTTTATATAACCTATCTTCATGTGTGTGTTTATAGTTAGTTATTTAGTACTATAAAATATAATAAACCTAGAAACCATCACAATGGTATACTATCTATATTTCATCTATTTATATATGCCTTTTAAGTTCACAATGAGATATATTCAAATTTGCACTTTAAATTTTTAATGACACCCTAAAATTAAAGTGATTATTAATCGCATATCTAAGACACATTACTACACCCAAAAAAAAAACCAGGTTGTGTATAGCCTTAATTGAGCAGTGATCGACGTTGACTATCAATATATTGATCATATGTCATTATCGTAGTGTATGGAACCTTGTATTACGTTCGAGAACATATTTTTGCATTAGATATACGTCACGGACTTCTATCTCAGTAAGCATAAATTAATACGTTATTGATTACTCAGCATCTAATTATGTAAAATGACTTACACAGACATTTAATATCAATAACAAGTTTGGAATATATGTATAGTTTAATTTGTATACCATTTACTGTTATTTCACCCGTAATTTATTTTGTGCACTAATATAATATTTTCTCATCTATGAGGTTTTTTTTATTATTCATCTGAAAATTTATAGATAGCTAAGTATGATATATGACGTGAAGACAAAGGGAAATATATATAGCAAAATAGAGGTAACCGTATATTCTCATGATAGTACTGGTGGTTACACAAGTGCTGGCTAGCATCATATCGATATTATCTGTACAATATCAAAAACGTTACAATAAATTACATAAATCAGTGTATGGTCTCTCATACGACACAACGCTACTAAATATAGTAAGACTGTTCATTAATGTATTTACAACACTCAACTACAAATTTAATCCGGTAGTAAATGAACAACTTTACAATAGGTTTCCTATCTTCTACAAAAAATATAGCGAAATCCCAATCTCACAGACACTAGTCATCGCAGATATCACTCTACTAATATTCCATCTAATGATTTTGAAACAACTATCATTATACAAAAAAACGAGGCATATCCATCAAGGTGTGTCTATAATATGCATGTCCATACTATGTTTCACAGTGGGAATAATTGGTGTTTCTACTTTTTACTTAAGTTGGTTCAAAATTTATAAATTCTTATATCTAGATCATCTAAATATAATGTGGGTAATGGGAAATGCCTTATATATGGGAGCGCTATGGCCCCAAATATGCATCAATTGGATGGGTCAATGTTGCTCTGGTGTATCAAGTCGATACATCATTCTATCCATAATATCCAATGTTGTAAGGTTGGTGGGTATAATGATAACCAACAGTGAAAGTTTACCGTTCTCACAATGGCCATATAATGCAGTACCAATATTTGTTACTTATATGGAGCTGATTAGCTTATTGGTTATCTTCTACCAAGCACAATTTGTGTATATGGGAAACAAACCAAGATTACCGAAACAGCAAAGCAAACTATCATCACTGATATAGATTCATTATTTACAAGTGAATAAATATGCATGTATATATGTTTATATATAGATATACTATAACCTTTTACTTAATAGACTGGTTGCAATTTTTATACCCATCCCAACATGTTTATCATGATCGTCTTTAAAGTCTTGCAATTTTACTCGATGACAGTTTGTTATTAAGTTTGATACTTCACAACCTATTTGTTTCTGCAATTCGTTGTCCTTGGTTAATATGACTACGTTAGATTCTAAATCTAATGAATAAGCTCGTTTTGTATAATTTGACGACCCGATGATTGTCAACAGAGGATTTGTTGGTTCCGAACCGTCGTATACCCAAAATCCCTTAGCATGATACGACCAGCCTTGTGGTTGATTTACTATACCCTTTTGCCATTCAAAGAGTTTAATCATTTTATCTTTCTTGTAAACTACAAGGTTTTTCATAAACTTATAAGATAAGTGAATATATGCCTTTGGTAAATTTGCAGACACACCTTTTGATTGATAAAATCCATTTGCAAACTGGGATGCGGTAATGATATTTGAATCTTCAGAAGGTGTCTTTAATAAATTACGTTTAATAGAAGGAAGCATATTAAAATAACCAGCTGTGAATGTCCAATTGATATTTGGGCTTGTAATAGACGAAATAATAGATAGGATACTAGGCTTTTCAGTAGATTTATCTTGGAACTTTTTGAAAAGTGGTGTAAATTGTGAAATTGGATAAACAATTGTAGGATAGTCTTCGTTGTTTGTTATTGATTGTTCGTTGTTTTGGTTCGTATGAAGAAACTCATCAAGTAACTTAGACGTATCAGATACAAACTTATGCTTATTGGTTAGATGTGTTGGATCTACTGATAAGTTATCTTTTGGCCATTCTAATTTATAATTATCAAATGGATTTGCAATATTTGGAATCGCTTTCACTTTGAAACTTAGCTTTGATATTAACTGATGTAATTTAAAATAGTAATTAGTTAATTGGTTAGATTTGAAAATATAGTACCTATCCTGCCTATTGGTGAAATAGTCGTTAGATAGATTGGCACCAGACAGTATTAAGTCATTATCAAAACCGTATATTTTCATATGCTGTAAACCTAGACCCTCATTGAATCTTTTAGGTATTAATCTTTTCTTCCAACCATTGAAAGCAGGAGTTGTATATAGACGACAAGTGACTCTTTCGTCACCAAATTTAGTAATTAATTCAGATAACAAAGAAGCCGATGAGTTATTTTTAGGTGTCTCTCTGGTACCTCTAAGACCGTCCAGTAAGAAGTATACTTTTAGATTTGGTTGTTTTTCCATGGCTTGTGATATAGTATCCATTAAGTCCTGTTCTGATTTACCTAAATAAAGAGATGCAAAAAATATTCTTTCTTTCGAGCTCAGTATCTTTTGTTTCATTGTAGAGTAGAAATCTGTAGGTGTTTGTAAGATTTCTATTTGGTCTTCTTTAAGATAGAACTTTGTATTTAGAAATGAAAGCTTTTGTTTTAGAATATCGAAATAAGGCTTATTTGACATTGTTGTGCTGTAGTGGTGTAGTGGTAAAGTTGGTACTGTTTTATAAAAACGTGTTATAAACATTCATCTAGTGATATATGTGGATATCTGATACTCTTTTGTATGTTAATATTTAATTATTAACAATTCTAATGTATATCCTTAAATTTGCTCTATATAAAATTTCGATGACTTTTTCCCATAGTAGAAAATATATATTGGCTAGTTAAAATATTAATTGAATGATGAATACAATTACGGATATATATGAATAGACAGATATTTAATTGTAGTCTAGATTATTGCTTGCTTGCTCTTGTTGTTCTTAATGTAGTGGCATCTGTCCTTACAGTGGAAGATTGCACAGGGTATGCATCTATGGTATCGAATTGATCCCAAATTTCAGTATCTGATTCAGATGCCTCTTCTGAAAATGAACGAGCTTCTGTAGGTGTATTAAGAGGTGATTGGGTTGGTGTATTATATATAGATTCTCTTGGTGTGGACATAGTATCTCGGTCCTTTTCATTATCCTTATTAGCATCAGTGGTAGGTTGAAAGAAATCACTTGGTAGTTTTGATGCAACATCCATAATTTCTTCTTTTGAATCCCTTCTTGAACATTTCTTAGCAACTTCCAAACCAGGATTGCGAACTGGAGATGTCATATTAACTTCAGTCTTTTTCCTTTGGTTTCTAATGAATAACCTTGTAATGAAAAGGTATAGGGTAGAATATATTTGTGCACATTGATTCTTCAAACTTGTATAGAAATCTGTAATAAATCCTAGATCAATGTACACGTTTGGAATTCTAATCAAAGAATGGAAGGTACCAATTGCAATTCCTGATACCACACCAATTGATATTCCAAATATCAACAACACAATAGCATATTGGAATAATGTAACAACAATGTAAAAGTTTAGAAAAGTAGCAGAATGGAGTACCATATCCTGTATAGTAACCCCTAGAAATAATTTCAAAGGTATATTAAAGGGAAGCAAGCACAGACTAGTCCATGACCTCATAGTGATAGACAATGGCGTTATCATTAGCGTGTCAATCACATTTATGATGTTGTATATGATATAATCGTTTACTATAGTCACTGATAAATTGAAAACAAAATGAATAGCAACGACTGTATACCAAAAAGACGCAAACACAAACTCCTTCACGGAGTTCACCACAGGGAATATATTAAAACTAACAACTGGCATCCTCACCTTCCTTTAGAGCTCTTTTAACTTCCAAATCATTAGGCACAAACCCTGAAATATCCTTCAATTTACATTACCCGCAATTGTAATGAAAGTTTTTTCAGTATAAAAAGTGAAAACAACACAAAATTATATGGACCAATTTGCTACCACTAAGTAAGTTAATCCAAATTGATAAGTTAGGCAAGCAATGTTGTTTGTAACCATATAAGTTTATATGGTACATCATTGCAGCCACTCCTATTTCTGCCCCGTCTTCTTCTAATTTTACGGATTACGGGTTCTAATGATGGAGGAGATCAAGCCATCGATGGATCATTTCACACTTTAACTGATACACCGTGATTTGAGACCACCGATGGATCGTGGGTGCAGTATTAGTCGAGTCTTTCTATTTCATAGTTTGATTTGATCAATATGTATTTGTTTGTTCCCTATATCATATTTATTATATAATAATTTCTGGTAAAATGTTAATATTTATTTATTTATTACTTGTATATATGTAGTCTTGTAAAAACCTATGGGAGTATTTACTCTGGTCTTAAGTCAGAACGACGTGGTTCTACTAATGGGTGCAATTGGCATAAGTAAGTGATTGCCCACATTAGGTACATCATGGTTATTGTTAAAATGACGGTACTTCTCCAGACTCTGTAAAAATATTAATTCAACACCGGTATTGTGTTTGTAAATGTTAGTAAAGAATGTCCATGTGTTGTATGCTTGGTGGTAATATTAGTTTAAACATACGTTTGATTTTCCTTTGGTGCTAGAATCCAGAAAGCATATGATGATACGATGACAACAATTAGTACACCAACGACAGTATAACTGTTAATAAAATAGGAAATGTTAGTAATAGAGCATGGAATTAGTGTTATAGATGCGTAAGCAATACATACAAACTCATAATTGGATCTCGTGTGGCCTTTTTTGTATATCTTCTTTTAGTTCTTGTGATACTTAGATGCTGTAAATGTTGCAACATGAAAAAAAAATATCAGGTGCTTAAAAACGTAATAAAATTTAAAGGTGGGATGTGTCAGAGAGAACATAAAAACAAAGAAATAGCCACAATGAACACCTCGATTGCGCAAGATAGCGGCATTCCAGAGTCTGTTATACGATGGATGTTCCAAGTTATCCAACCAGTATGTTTAGCACATTCTAATTGATGTTGTATAGACGTTTTGTTTTACTAACCCTATTACTAGATATATAAGCATGATCCACGAGCCACTTTTCATGACTGCATGGTTACTCTAACCCAGTTCAAGAATTTAAGGCCTCGTACTAGGGTTTTCACCCACCCAGGTGGACAATCAGAGCTGTTACTGTGCCTTCATGGTACTATCAATGATGTTCCAATTTTAGTATGGGTACAAAATGGATACCCTGCTAGTTATCCTTTAATTTATATTGATCTAGAGAAGTTAAGCGCAGGTATCAGGATCATCGTCAGCGATGTATTGCAGAATGATGGTTCTGTTTATTTATCGTTGTTCGATCAATGGGATCCAATGACATGTAACATCGCACAAACACTACAGTTATTCGAGCAAATTCCGAGAGAAATATTGCTCGACATGGAACAGCATGGACCTCCTGCACTGCCTCCTAAACCTACCACTCGACCACCAGTTCCAGAGAGACCAATACAGACAACAAGACCTGCTTTGGCCATTCCTTCACAAGTTTCCGGAACGTTTGCAGCTCCTATGGTTCCTGAAAGACCTACAAGGGCTGGGACTTCAAATATCCCCAGAAGAGACGAGGTACTACCTCCAATCGCCTTTGATCTAATGGATACAGAGTTATCTGTTAAAGATTCTACCCATGAACAACTACTGGGCTCGCTACAAACCATCATCACTCAGTTATCTGAACAAGAATCGAATAGAATCAACGAAACCAGGACTCTGAATAATCAAAGATACAGCGATGTAATCAAGAAGTTTAAAGACAATCTCGAGTACGAAAACAACATGGTCAATTACATAAATGAGAACGTGCAACGTTACAAAAACGATCTCCACGCACAAACCGAAGTTCTGTCACAGTTTGAGAAGGACAAACTGTCGCAACATTCACCAGAGATAGACAATGTCCTAACTACAGGAAACGAACCATTGTATGAGCTTGTCTCGCTCGATCTCGCCCTCACAGATACCATCGAGATGTGCTGCCAGATGCTAAACAAAGGTATCCTGCCAGTTGACCACTTCGTCAGAGAAACACGTCTCCTGGGTACCAAACAATTCCACGTAAGAGACGCCATACTCCACACAATACCAACATAGTAGCCACACGCATCCATATACCAGTCAACGTATCCTTTATCCTATCTTGAACCTGAACCGGCCAATACTAATGAGTCATCTTGTAGCCCTATGGGCCATCGGAATTAGGGCACCGCCAAAAACAAATTTTTTTCTTATATAAAAGAACACAAATGATTGAATCAGGCCATTGATATAGGATTCGTTGCATGGGTGAGAAGAATACAACACGCCGTCATTATGCTTAGAAGTGTAATAAATACTAATAATGTCAAGAGTTATGTGCTGTTTGCACGTAACAGTTCCAGCTCGACTTCTGCGTTAGCTTACAAACAATTGCACAGACACGCCAAGAGACCACCTTTACCAATATTGGAGACCCCAGTTTGGGATGCTAACACTGCTGTTTCATCTATCTTATATGATACCCCACCTCCATCTAAGGCTTTAAAGACCCAGCATGTCTTGAATTGTTTAGTACAGAACGAACCAGGTGTTCTTTCTAGAATCTCCGGGACATTGGCCGCTAGAGGTTTCAACATTGATTCTTTGGTTGTCTGTAACACAGAAGTTAAGGACTTGAGTAGAATGACTATTGTCTTGCAAGGTCAAGATAGTGTCATTGAACAAGCTAGAAGACAAATTGAAGATTTAGTTCCAGTATATGCCGTCTTAAACTACACTAACTCACAAATGGTTAAGCGTGAACTAATGTTAGGTAGAATTTCTTTATTAGGTTCCGAATACTTCCAAGATATATTATTGAACCATCATCACGATGATTCAAATGCCGGTTTGATTGAAAGAGTTAGACAACAAAAGTACCATCCATCTAACCTATTACCAAGTGAAGTCCATAGATTAAAGCATCAACACTTAAACGACATTACGAACTTGGCCCAGAACTTTGGTGGTAAGATCGTCGATATCAGTGAAACTAGTTGTACTGTCGAATTAGCTGCTAAGCCAACTCGTGTATCTGCTTTCATTAAGTTGTTAGAACCATTCGGTGTCCTAGAGTGCTCCAGAAGTGGTATGATTGCCTTACCAAGATCTCCATTAAAGACCTCTCACGAAGAAGCTGAAGCTGAAGACAACGAAGGTTTAATTAGTGAAATCGTTGATATCTCTCAATTACCTCCAGGTTAATCTCGATGTCTACACCATATAGTTGTATCTAGAGTTGTTAGAAAAAAAACACTTCAAAAAGAATCTTTTATATACACATGTATACGAAGTATAGTATATATCAAATAGTTCATTATTATTATTTATTTAGCTCAACTTTACCTTTTGTATATCTCTCTCTATTATATAATATTCAATAAACTAATACATTTATTTTAAAGATAATAAAAAAAATCAAACTGAAAACAAATAAATAACAGAATATATCGAAAGTGCAATCTGCAAAAAGAGAAGAAGACTACAACGATAATGTCTGACGGACAATGGGATATAGTGATATCATCGCTACAAGATATATACAATGCTAATGAGGTTACTCAATTTGACGATAATACCACTGCAAAGAGAGCAAATTTTGAAAATCTACCTGATGATCAATTACAATCATATTTGAACGAATTTCATGAACATATGGAAAATGTTAATAGAGCTAAACTCCTATTGGATAGTGTGGGTACCAATTTACAAACTATATTGGATCGTTATGAAGTTAAACCAACTGAAGAAACTCTAAATCCTGAAAGCGAAGAGGTCACAGCTAAAACAAATGCCGAAGGTGAAACAGAAGGTAGACAATATTGGATCAGTCAATACAATTCGACAGAACCTATTGTTATGGGATCTGAAATAGCATATAAACCAAGAAAAGGCGGTGATGGTGAATGGTTTCAATGTGAAGTCATTAAGGTGTCGCCCGATGGTCTCAAGTTCGAAGTTCGCGATCCAGAACCAGATGAGGTAGGCAACACTGGAAAGATATTCAAATGTGCATGGAAAGAATTGATTCTAATTCCAACTATAAAGAACGCAAACATCAAAACAAAAGTCATTAACTATCCACCGGGCACAAAAGTTCTCGGTAGATACCCAGAGACCACAACCTTCTATCCAGCTGTAGTAATCGGAAACAAGAGAGATGGCACATGTAGATTAAGATTCGATGGTGAAGAAGAAGTCAATAAGGAAACAGAGGTACTAAGAAGACTAGTATTACCATTCCCAATGTCTTCCTCAACCCCAGCCAAGAAGTAATCTTCTACATCGTTATTTACGTATCTAAAATTTTTTCTCTTGAATCTTTTATTTATAAAGTGAAGATGTCAATTTTGGGATATAATTACAAAGGGTTTCTAACAAAAAGAATAAACCAAATAAACGATTATCCCCAGTGGAATCAATTACAATGGACGAAGCATTAGGAAGTACTGACTACGTATGTTGCGCTCTTTTTCTCATCATTTTGGCATCTCTAGTTTCCTTTTTTTGTACATAAAGGATGGCATCTAATTATGCATTGATACTGATGATATAACACTCAATTGAGAACTATTTCCATGAAATTTATTTACTAACATTTATTTGCTGTTGTTCTATCACAATTGTATTTTATTACAGAGTTATACCAGTCAACGTAGTAGATCAAGATCACCAACTCGTCGCCGTATGAGCGATGACTACAACGGTGGCGATAGAGGATCATTTGATAACAATTATGGTGATCAAATGAGATATCCAAGAAGAGAGCGTGGTGGATTCCGTGGTCGTGGAAGAGGTAGAGGTCGCGGTGGTCGTGGTGGTCGTGGCCGTGGAGGTTTCGGTTCCCGCGATAGATATCAAGGCGATAGATATCAAGGCGATAGATATCAAGGCGATAGATATCAAGGTGATAGATATGGTGAACAACCGGCACCTTGGAGAAATGCTCCTCGTCAAGAAAGCTTTTCAGGTCCAGAAAGAAATTACGATAACAGTATATTTGTAGGAAACTTATCCTTTGATTGTACCACTGATGATCTAAGAGATTTCTTCTCATCTATTGGTGAAATTGTAAGTTCAGATATTATCACAAGCCGCGGTCGTCATAAGGGTATGGGTACTGTAGAATTCAGTAACACTACCGACGTAGACTCTGCCATCAGAGAATTCGATGGTGTGACGTTCATGGATCGCCCTATTTTCGTAAAGCAAGATCATCCACCTCCAGGTGCTATTCATGATGCACCACCTCCACCAGAACAACGTAGTTTCGAAGAAAGAGTTGGTTATGGTGACGCATACAATCAAAGTGGTTATGAGTACGACAGTTACAACGAACAACCATCTCAAGGTTTTGAAGTTTTCATCATAAATCTACCATATTCAGTAAACTGGCAAGCATTAAAAGATTTGTTTAGAGAATGTGGTGATGTACTAAGAGCTGATGTAGAGATGGATTACAATGGTTACTCTAGAGGTTTCGGTAACGTATTCTATCAAACCGAAGAAGAGATGATTCGAGCAGTTGAGAGATTCAACGGTTATAACTGGGACGGTAGAGTCTTAGAGGTAAGAGAAGGTCGTTCCAATAGACAATCTGGTAGACCTCTGGAAGTTGAATCACAAGAAAATATATATGAAGAGAATATTCCAGAAAGTATGGAACAACCAGAAGAACCAATTCAAAGAGACATACCAGTGTTATCATTCACAGAAGGTGTTATTGGTGGCGGTGAAAAGAATAGTTTAGTTTACTGCAGTAACCTACCTTTCTCTACTTCTTTAAGTGATTTATATGAATTATTTGAGAGTCTAGGAAAAGTTAATAATGCAGAACTAAATTTTGACTCTAATAATACACCAACTGGTATTGCAGTTGTTGAATACAACGATATTAGTTCAGCTGAAATATGTGTTAACAAATTAAATAATTACAACTATGGTGGTAATTATTTAGCAGTTTCCTACGCTCAAAGAACAGAGCAATAAAAATAATATTACTAAGCAATATAAATAAAAAGTATATAATATTACACTCATTAAAAACTATTCGAATTAATATTTTTTTAAAAATTATATATATATATATATTATGTAGTGTCTTTTGAATGAAAATAAAACATATCCTATCAAATATCACTATTACTTAAATTGTAAACGAGTTGGTTTATCATCGTAATAATCATCAGATTTACCACTAATGTTGTTTTTTGTGGTTTCATCGATTTCAACGAAGTTTCCTAAAAATGCGAAAGACATATCTTTACTTAAAGCAGAATCATTTGATTCATCGAATTCTGCGGAATCATCATAAATTGTTTCTTCCTGTGGACTCTTAGAATATATTTCATTTACTAATGTACTCTTCTTTGGTGTCTTGTCTGTGGCCTTGCTCAAAGTCATGAAATCAATCTTACTTGGAGAAACCCAAATTGGATCTTCATCCTTGCTGGTACTGACGCTCTTTGGCATTATAGTGGCTCTAGCCTCACTCTTGTTGCCATCAAAAGACATATCCTTAGAAAATCTATAAACAACAGGTGCTTCCATTCTTGGAATTTGAGTGCCGCCAAGAATGTTGCTGTTATCATTTCTAGTATCATCAGAATATAATATTTTACTTTGTTCAGCCTCCTCTACTATACTAGTAGTGTTGAAACTCATATCAAAAGAACTGAATTCTATGTCGTCTAACAAATGACTATTTAATTTCTTATCCTGGTTAACATCAGTAGAATTCGTACTTTTGAGTTCATCGTTTGTAGTTTGGTTTTCAGGTATTCTTAGGGTGGAATTAGAAACTTGATCAGAATTAACTATATCATTCTCAGAAAACATATCGGATGGTTTTTCAGATGGTGCTTGAAAAGTTTCGTCTAAGAAATCATCCTTCGATGGAACAGTTAGCTTAACCCAACGCTTATTTGTCTCTTTGTTGATATCAGAAACAAATGAAAAATCAGAGCCAATATTACTATCGTTGATAGCAAACTCGTTAGTTGTATTTTTTGTTAACTTTAGATAATCTTTAGTTCCCAATTCTTTTCTATTCAACTGTGTAAGTCTTCTATGTTCTAGTATATCATTTTCAATATCTTTGTGTTCAGTAGCTGAGGTTTTGCTAACAAATTTAATTGGTGACTTATTTATGACTTTAAAAGGTGAACCTGTTAGCGTTCTGCTTTCTGATCCATTATTTGAAGAGTTAGTATTTCTATTATTATTTGTATAATTGGTATTAACTGCCATCATAACAGGTTTTTCTAACATTTTCTGATCTGAGTTATTTGCGTTTTGGTTGTAATTTATCTTTGGGCTTTGTCTTTGAGCCAGAACTCTAAATGGTGAAGATTCCGTCTTTTGATGGAGGTTTTTGCTTGGTAACTTGTTTGCTTCTCCATTATATCCCTTTGAAGGAGTCGATGGTTGAGAGTTCTTATTTTGCTGCTCATTGATTACTTCAAGACCTTCATCAACGTTCTCATTGTTGACCAAGTATTTTTCATTCAATGATGCCTCTGTAGATAGACGTCTCCAATTGTACTTAGCATCAGACTCATCTAATACTACTCTCATACCGTGGAATAATTCAACAAAAGAAGGAGATTTGTTAAAATGGATATGGCTTACCGGTGGTTCAATTTTTTCTATATTAGGGAATATTGGGTTCTTTTTCTGTGCTATCGTGTCGGTATCTTCTGTGTGTTTCTTGATCTCTAAAGAATTTTCAATTTCTTCATTTTTCTCAACAGAGTGTAGATGACTGTCACTATCGTCTTGATTTGATACCTTACATTGCTTAACAATTTTCTTGGTCGAATCATGTAAATCAATACTTTCAGTAACTATTGGCTCTTCATTGTCTAATTTCTCTTGTATTTGTTGCATTTCTAGAGGAACGAAATCACCAAATAAGTCATCCTCGAATAACCTACTTTGGTGCTCGATTGGGTGTGATAGTTTAATATCAGTATCATTTCCTACCTGCTCATCCTCGTTGTTATAATTTATATTGTCCTTGAAGGAATCATTATCTTTGGTAATTGGGATTTGTGGTAACAGTTTCTGGTTATTTTTTTCTGGTGTTTTTATTTCTTCCATTTCCTCACTTTCTTCGATAACAATTATGTCATTACTTTCAGTATTTGTCTTCTCTGCAATAATGTGTACGTTTTTCTTAGGTTTATCGTTATCTGGTACTTCATATTCTGGGTTACGCACAACAGAACTTATTCTAACTTGTTCATGTTCGGAACTATTAACAATCGCATCTTCAGCAACAGATTTCTCTATCTTGGCATCTAATACTTTATTTACATCTGACTTAGTTTCAATCTTAGAAGGTGGTAAGTTAGGTAAAGTATGTTTTCTAACAGGAGCTGTAGAATTTTTCATTACTGTCTTAATAGTTTCTTCCTGTCCTTGCTTTTTACTAATCGGTTTACTGATCTGTTTTTTATGCTTACCACTGTTCGAAAATATGTTCTTCATCATTCCAAAGAAACCTCTACTTTTTCTTTTATTCTGCTTTTCCTCCATCTTTGAGTTTTTGGGAATTGTGGCCTTAGCAGCTGATTTTTTATTGTATTGCTCTTTCTGCCTTGCTGCAATAGTCTTTTCTCTCTTTTGAACTTTTTCGTTTAACTTTTTGTCTTTCTTTCCTGATGTAACACTTTTAACAGTTTTCTTCGATTCAGTTTTAGATTTAGCTCCTCTAATTTCTTTGATGTCACTAACATCACTACTAAATGTTGTTATAGTTCCATAAGATTTTCTAGTTTCTTCATTTCCTTCATTAGAGAAGTTTGGGGTGTCATTATATGATTCTACTTCAGTATTCTCTCCTTTTCTGATGCTTCTAACTATCGATTCGTTGACAGCAATTATACTGGATGCCATATCAGAATAAATAGAAGAATAACAGATTGGGAACTCAACAACTAATTCCTTTAGTATTCTAGGGATCATTTCGTTCGCAGATATTTTAATTGACTGAACGTTCTTTGGATTAGATCCATAAATAAACTCTAATTTAACAATGTCTGATTCAAGAGCATTCTCAAATTTTGCAAATATTGCTAAATGTAAGTGGCTTTCATTTAATAAATATTCAGAAGATTTAATATTTAAGAACAGAGCAAATTTTGATTTAATTCTTTCGCTGTTGTATGATTCTAATTCATGAGCAGTTGAATAAAGAATTATATCTTTAGCTGAAGCTCTGAATAAGTGGAATGCTGTATCCTTTTCAAGTATTTTAGCCTTCGTTATTATGTCAGCAACTTCACTGATTGTATTGGATTTTGAAGCAAGTTCGCATGTAATTGAAAACGGATTTTCATCCATTTCCTTGAAAGAGTCGAATCTTAATGCTCTTTCATTGACGACGGAAGCGTGGATATCGCTGATATAACAATAGTTCACTACTTCCAGTTTCGGAATCTTTGCTGGTAATGGTAATTCGTTTATTAATGAATTCATTAGAATGTCGGAAATTAATGGTTTAATAGCATTATCCTTTGTGTAATATTTTCTGAAATCAATAATATTTAAGATCACAACGTAATCACTGAATATAACTAATAGATTCCTTTTACTTGGGAAATTGATGTCAATGATATCAAAAACACCGACAACACGTCTCTTCAGCCATTTATATTGCAATTCTACAGGCCATCCCTTTGCTAACTCTGTTAGGATTTTACCTGATGGTGTGAAAACTCTGGTATTGTAAGAGCTCATTGGAGCATCTAAGTGGCCAAATGAATTAATGACATCGATAATATTATCATAGTAAGATTTAGCATTCTTTTTATTCACATCTGACCAGACCTTCTTTTGATATAATCTATCGATGATCAGTTTTAGTTTCAAAATCTTTTCTTGAGGACCTTTAAGAATAGTTTCTAATTTCATTTCAGTGTATGTTTCACTATGTGGCATGATGCCTTTGAAATTTCTAAGGAATAATTTAATATCCTTGGTAAAATTCTTAGTGGCAGCTTCGTGTCTGGTGTAAGCCTTGTAAAAGTAAGGTATCGTAATGTTACAAGCTTTAAGAATCTCAAATGAACCATATGGGGTTGCAGATTTCAAAGAATCCAAAAATATGCAATTTATTCTGGTGACTTCATCGATAGTTGGTGGGAATAGACGATTAAGCTTTACGGTTGATAAACCTTCGATTTCGTTATTTAGCACTTGAACTCTAAGCGTAATCAAGAATTTTTGTAAAAATTCGACTAAATTAAATGTGAAGTTAGATTGTATTTCTAATAATTCATTGCAAATTGCTTTGACCAATGGACTATCAGTCTCGGTTGGCAATTCATCTTCTGGTGATTTGTAGCCGTACTCAGTTTGTTCTGGGGAATATTCAGTCACAGGGTTAAATAATTGTTCCAATTGTTCACCTAAATGGAAAACTAATCTATTATTTAATTCAATAGTGTTTTCATTACTCTCATAGATAACATCTAATAGAGTGGATTTAACTGACCGTTCTTGTAAAAGATCACCAGTCAATAATCTTTGGCCGAAAAGGTGCGAAGTAATGGATGATACTAATTTACAACGACTTGCCAATTCGCCAGCATATACTTGATCGTAATCGGATGTATCTAATTTTGAATAGATAGATTCTAATCTTTGTAATTGTTCTTTGGTCAATTCAGAGAACTTTTGTAAAAGAGCGACTGCGATGTATTTTTTAACGTTCAAATTTTTATCTTTACCACTCAGATTTTCAATTGCTGGATAGTACTGAGATTTGGAACTGATATCAAGAATTTCAATGCTAGAAATCCCAAATTTATTCAGTAGTAAACAATGAACTTTGTTTGATGGAGTTATTTTACGAAGACAGATGAAAAATGGACCCCAAAGTAGAGTATCATCCACATAGTATAATATGGACTCATCGAAAGCTTTTTGTGTCCATTCTTTTTGAATTTTCTCATTTATGGCTACTCTAGTGTTTCTATCATTGTTAGATAATAAGTTGTTGAATAAATTGATATGAATATCATAGTTCTCATCTTCCTTTGATTCATGCGAATAAATCGAGGAGATGTCGTGAGGCATAGTTTATTTATAGCTGCTCGTTGGAGATATGTACACCTTTGTAATTAGCTATCTGTGTAAGTGTTTATTACAGATTTTGTAAGTTTTGCTTATGAAATTGTTCAGATCAAGAAAATGCTCTAGGCATTTATTTGTTTGTTTGTCTGTTTACGTTTTTGGTCATCCTGAAAATTGAGGACAGCTTAGCGGCCTCGAAGTAAATAAAAAAATGTTAGCCAATGGCGTATATCATTAATACGTTTATATGTTTAAAATAAACTGATCTGAAAGGAAGTACAAGAGGTTAAGATGTCTATTAATTTATATTGTAAAGTTAATCCTAATCATTCTTACAAATTTATAGAGTTAAATCCTGAGTTGCTGAAGATACTGAAGGCAGACAAAAAGGATAGCAAAGGAAATAAGCTACGATTCAAATCGTTAGATAAATTGAAGTCAGATGTTGTGTTGTGTTCTAATGACAAGACATGGTTGCTAAGACAAAAGGACCATTCCAATACTTCATTGTTAATGCGTGAGTTTGTACCAGATAACACATCCGTGGTATTAGATCCTAAATCGACTTTCGGGCTACCTGTACCGATGAAAGATTATTTAGGTTACGCCAGAACTACATTTGAGTATGGTACCATACCTATGGAAGGTCAATTAAACCTAGATATTGTTCCTATATATGATGGTGAGAGTACGTTTCCTGATAAGTCCGTAAACATTAAAATTAAAGAGTTCGATGAATTATTGGAAGATTCACCATGTTCTAAAGTCGAGTCGTTCAAGAGATGGCATAACATTGGTGGTTGTAAGATTAACGGTTACGTATGCATCTTGTCGCGAAGTTTTATTTCAAAAGCACTACATGTAACACTAATGAGTATCATGGCTGAGACTCTTGATTTAGATAGATTATATCTAGAGCAATCCTACGATGCTGTGAATAAAGATATGGATGGTGGGTTCAGTCCGTATACCATTGAAGTAGTAAAGACTATACTGAACAAATTTGGTTCCAGAATAGAAAGAAACAAGAATATCTCAGAAACCGAAGATAACGATGAAGAACAGTCTATATGGAAATTAGACACAGACGCTATTGCCGAGTGGTACGGAATCAGTGCTTTAAAGAAGTACGTTAGCAGACATAGCTTACCATTAGACGAGTTCCTAATCAAATGGAAGTCCATGTTCCCACCATTCTTCCCTTGTGATATTGATATCGACATGCTAAGAGGGTACCATTTCAAACCACAAGAGAAACAAATACAATACATAGCTAAGGATGCCCTATCCACGGACGCCAAAGAGAGATTCAAGAACTTGTTCCAACTACAATCCTCCTGGGACCTAGAGGATATAACGCCCTTCATCAACGACTTAAACAACAAGAATCTAAAGATCGACTCCTTCATCATGAAGTACGCCAGACGTAAGCGTGTCCCAGGCAAGAAATCACCTGTAGTCACCAGCAGATCATAACCAAACACTATATATACTAATACTACATACACAACATAACATACCTTACATTGGCTCTTCCTTTAGTGAAGACAACAACACCTCATTTTCTCATAACCTTAGCTTACTGTGGTTCGCTTAGAAACCGCCGCACGCAGAAAGCCTCATAAGGTCACATCCGTGACACACCTGGTTTAGTTTTTTAAACATTAGGATCTTACCCATTCGTGAGATATTGCTGATAAATTACAAATGATTGATTTATAAAGGATAATTGATGAGATTTTGTTAGTGATAAAAGTCATCAATTGTATATAGATTCGAAAAGAGATAGGTTTTGTTATATCTAGAACTATCAGTGCTATATATATATATATATACATATACTATCACACAATTATAGATGTTGAGATTGTCGTTGAACAGGCTTCCTAGGTGGCCAGCTACTTCTAATGTTAGATTAAGTACTAGTTTAATGAAGAGACATTATGCACCTGCTTCTGTTGCAGTTGCTAAAGCGGTGCGATTAGATGAAGAATTGACTATTGAAACACACACGGATATACAGGCTGCCACTAAGGAACAGACAGATGCTCGTTCCAACAGTGATGCTATAAATGTTACAACAGATGCTATTAGTTCAGGTACAACTGCATTAAATAACGCATACAGGGAAAATACAGGTTTTGGTACCAGACCTATATATCTGGATATGCAGGCTACTACTCCAACGGATCCTCGTGTTCTAGATACTATGTTAAAGTACTACACGGGTCTGTATGGTAATCCTCATTCTAATACACATGCTTATGGTTGGGAAACTAATAAAGCAGTGGAAATCGCTAGAGAATACGTCGCTGATGTTATCAGTGCTGATCCTAAGGAAATTATATTCACGTCGGGTGCTACAGAATCAAATAATATGGTCGTTAAAGGTGTAGCTAGATTCTATAAGAAAACCAAGAAACATATCATTACTACAAAGACAGAACACAAGTGTGTTATTGAAGCTGCAAGAAGTATGATGAATGAAGGTTTCGATGTTACTTTCTTAAACGTCGATTCTAATGGTTTAATCGATTTAGCAGAATTAGAAGCTACAATTAGACCTGATACATGTTTAGTATCAGTTATGGCTGTTAATAATGAAATTGGTGTTATTCAACCTTTAAAAGAAATCGGTGCTATCTGTAAGAAGCACAAGGTATATTTCCATACTGATGCCGCCCAAGCTTATGGTAAGATTAAAATAGATGTCAACGAGATGAATATTGATTTAATGTCCATTTCAAGTCACAAGATTTACGGTCCAAAGGGTATCGGTGCATTGTACGTCAGAAGAAGACCAAGAGTTAGATTAGAACCATTATTTTCTGGTGGTGGTCAAGAAAGAGGTTTAAGATCAGGTACTTTAGCTCCACCAAACGTTACTGGTTTTGGTGAAGCTGCAAGATTAATGAAAACAGAATTCGAAAATGATAGCAACCATATTGACAGATTATCCAAGAAATTAGTGAAAGGTTTATTAGCTAACGATCACAGTAACTTAAACGGTCCTGCGCTACAGCGTTATCCAGGTTGTATTAACGTCTCATTTGCTTACGTGGAAGGTGAATCATTATTGATGGCTCTAAGAGATATTGCATTATCATCAGGTTCTGCTTGTACCTCAGCCTCCTTAGAACCATCCTATGTCTTACATGCGCTGGGTAAAGATGATGCAATGGCTCATTCTTCTATTAGATTCGGTATTGGTAGATTCAGTACTGATGCTGAAGTCGAATATGTCATTAAAGCCATCTCTGAAAGAGTTCAATTCTTAAGAGAACTATCTCCACTGTGGGAAATGGTTCAAGAAGGTATTGATTTAGACTCAATCGAATGGTCTGGTCATTAGGAGAGAAAGAGATAATTAGTAAACACATCATTTAGCTTCTATATATATTTCAACATTAGTCACAAAACGTTATTGTAAATAAATCAAAAAAAATTTAATAATATACCTTGTATATTTGGCTACTTCATCAAGTTATCAATAATATTTAAAAAAAATTATTTTAGTTTGAGATTCATTAAAATTCATATATAATATACATAAGGTAATAAATATCATATTACTTACAAGAATTCCTTAACGGCCTTGGCAATGGCATCACCAACTTCAGTAGTGGAATTGTTACCTCCTAAATCACCAGTTCTGATACCAGATTCAATGACCTTCTTGACAGCCTTTTCAACAGCAAGACCTTCTTCAATCATATCTAGAGATAATTTTAACATCATAGCAACCGATAGAATAGTAGCAATTGGATTAACTTTACCCTTTGGTAAATCTGGAGCGGAACCATGACATGGTTCGTATAAACCGAAAGCAGAGTTGGTATCTGGTAGAGAGGCTAAAGATGCAGATGGTAATAAACCTAGAGAGCCTGGAATACAAGAGGCTTCATCGGAGATGATATCACCGAACATGTTACTGGTAATAACTAGACCATTTAATTGGGTTGGATTCTTAATTAAGATCATAGCAGCAGAGTCGATTAATTGATGTTGAACGGTTAAAGTTGGAAATTCATCCTTAATAGTAGCTTCAACAGTCTTTCTCCATAGTCTAGAAGACGCTAGGACATTAGCCTTATCTAGAGACCATATTGGTAATGGTGGGTTGTGTTGTAGAGCTAAGAAAGCAGCCATTCTTGTGATTCTTTGAACTTCTGGAACACTGTATTGTTCACTATCCCAAGCAACACCATCACCGTCATCTTCCTTCCTCTTACCAAAGTAAATACCACCAACTAATTCTCTGACAACAGTAAAATCAGTACCTCTTGCATGTTCTGGCTTTAATGGTGATAATTCTAATAAAGATTCAGAAACGAAGTTACATGGTCTTAAGTTAGCGTATAAACCTAATTCCTTACGGATCTTTAGTAACCCTTGTTCTGGTCTAACGGCCCCAGTACCCCATTTTGGACCACCAACAGCACCTAATAAAACGGCATCAGCCTTCTTAGAGGCTTCTAGAGCTTCATCTGGCAATGGGACACCAGTGGCATCAATGGCAGCACCACCGATTAAATGGTGTTCGTATTCGAAGTTAACGTTTGGACGAGCTTCAGAAATAGCGTTTAAAACCTTGATGGCTTCTTCAGTAACTTCTTGACCAACGTGGTCACCTGGAAGGACAACAATCTTCTTAGTGATAGACATTTGTGTAATAAATATATGTATATATGAGATTCCCTAAAGGGTTTGGTTATAATACTTTGTTGCTCAAGGGATAATAAATAGAGATTAGATAAAACAAATTAAAGTAAGATTTTAGTCCCCTACTACTTATATACTTCAAGTTATAGAAACCTTTGAGTCATTCGTAAACGTTAGAACCAATACTGGTGACCAATTGGTGCTGTACAGGCTCCTTCCTCACTAGATTAGTTCAACCAGCTTACCTAAATTATTTTGTCGTTAGGCCGGTTGCGGTCCTGAAATTTTTCAGCGGTGCAGCTCTATTTCGGACTTCTTTTATTTAGTATAGGCAGATTTGAAAAATTCAGTTTTGTTTCTATTATTTAATGTACAGAGAGTATGATAAACGTTGGTATAGAACGAGGTTATATAGATATAGGTGTGGATGCTGGTGGATTACAACTAGTTTAATCTGGAGATTAATTCATCGATGTCTAGTTGGATGATTGGTGCCACGGCAGAGTTAGAGAAATGACGGAACTTAGATTCGTTTTCTCTTTGTGTGATTCTCTTTAATCTGTTTAGAGAACTGAAACCAGAAACTTCTCTGTTCAATTTGAATGGTTGTAGGAAGAAAGTGACATCTTGGAAAGAGTCACCCATGGAGCTGACTTCGTGGATAATATCTTCAATACAGATGATACCAGTTTCACCTAATTTTTCTTCAACGATATTGTTATCATTTAATATGATTTCACGTTCTTGATCGTCTTCTGGTCTCTTGTACATAATCTTACTTCTCTTTTGAACTAATGAACGGATAGATGATAAGGTTGGTTGGCCAATAACAATGTATGGAGCTACTAGCTTTAATAATGGGAATACAGCCTTGGTTAACTTAACAAAAACACCGGTGTTGACTTCTTGTAATCTTAAGACAGATAAGATCTTGAAAGCCTTACTTGGAATATTAACTGCAGTTGGACCTCTAACTCTAATAACGAATAGAAGTTTGGATTCACCATCGTATGTGATTCTTTCCTTGATTAAGTTATCTTCATCGTCGTCTTCTTCTTCAATATCTTCTTCATCAGAGTTTTCTTCAGAAACTTCACGTTTCTTTTCGGAAATCTTTAAGATGAAATCCTTTTCGGATGGTAAGTTGAAGTTAACTTCATCAAGATCAGTACTGTTAGCCTTCTTAGCTTTCTTTAATTCAAGCTTGGAGATTCTCTTGATTCTTTCCTTTTCTCTATCAGTAGCTAAGGTCTTTGAAACAATAGATTCAGCTCTAATGAACTTGTTCTTGTTCTTAGTCTTAGTCTTCTTTCTTTCTTCACTTCTCTGTTGGGCTAATTCTTGCTTTTCGATTCTAGTTCTATCAGCATTTCTTCTCTTACGAAGAAGAACTTCTGGTGTGGAGTTTAACTCTTTAGCTGGACCAGTAGATGACATTGTTCACGGATATCTATTTACTTGGTAAAGATGATATATAACAACTATAATTTATTTATACAACCCGCATATATCCTACTAATAGAACTAACATTATTACATACAATTTTTCTTAATGCTCATCTCATCGCAAAAAATTTTTCAAAATTTCAAAGGAGGGTAATTTCTTAAAGTGTCATACTTAACGATAAAGGCTGTATTTAATAAATGAAGAGATGGGCGGCAATCCAAGTAATTAGTTAAGAAACATACAGATCAAGAGGTTTGGTTATGAAACATTTTAGTCAGAACTGATCTGGTGTGTATTATTGTTCATTCAGCAAGTAGGATATTGTTGTAGAATGTTTTGTAATGCAACTCGAAGATATTTTGACATTGTTAGTTGGAATGCTACGGGAGTAAGAACGATAACTGGATTCATCGAGCTTACATAAGCTTCCTGTTGTAATCTGAGTGCTGGTTTGTTTAGGTAAAATTATCGATATAACAGTAAAGAGTTGTATCCCACGGTTAACATATGACATTTGAATTGTAGGGGTTAATAATCAAAAAATATAAATTGGACAACTCCAACCAAGTCGTATAAAATATAAGAATTTAAGTATGGCACCTTTTACCTAGGATAGTATTTCAACGTTTCGATATAGTCAATACTAAGACGCCCTTTATTTGTGTTGTTTAGGTAGATATTTGTCATTACGAGAGGAATTCATGTTCAACAGGTCCTAGTAATGTACAGTATTAACAACATCCTGATGCAAGACAGTTAATGATTAGCTTTACATTTTCCATTTATTATAGATGATTGCATACACGCTTTAGGAGACGGTAGATACCTGCAATTGAAGGTAATTACGACGATATTATTCCTTCCTTACTGTCAGTTTCCAAGTGAATAAGATCATACACAATATAAGAACAATTTGTTGATCGGTTTCACTTGATTTGACTCCTTTATGTACTCCGTTTAAGGTACATTATATAGTCGTATTATGTCAATTAACTTTCAGGTGTCCGATGATTCCCAGTACAGTTTACACTTTATTGGAAAATTTCAGTTCTCAATCCCACATCGGCCCATTTTTCTTTCTAGTTGCTACGATTGTTTCTTAGTAAAGCAATCAACTTTTGGAAACCACAGAAACGAGTACGAAAAAAATTGTTGCTATGCACGACGAGCTAGTTTTCCAATCTCTTGTAATAAATTCAAATGTCAGTTTGATTTAAAAAAACTTAGGTAGTATATGCCACTTTTGAAAAATAAACATTGAGACGCTATAGTGAACCTTTAAATTACCCAAGTTCAAGAGGATATTATAATATATCAACTCAACTCATTATTCCTAGGATACAAAGTTTAGCAGAACCCTTTTTCCGGCAATTTCGCTATTAACTCGCCTGATTTTAATATTCAACTGAAAGCAACCGTTTCCAAAAAGATTGTTGTGTTAAAATCGATCTAAAGATATATTTAACTTTAAGACATACACTAAATTGTATATTTGAAAATACATCCACAATATATTAGAATTTTCTAATTAGTTCCTTATTTCAAATTTGCCTAGTTATTAATAGCAAAACACCAACTGTTTTTTTTATAAATTATTATGGAACAAGATACTTCAGACTCTACGAAGAATCCTCTTAATACCCCAAATTGTCAAAGAACTACGTCATCCATCTACAGATTAATACATTTTTCAAATGGGTCTAATGTAAGTGAAATATCAGATGAGAGTCATGGTGGATCACCTGTAAATGCTAAAATGAACGGTCAAGCACCACATCCAAATCAGATGTACAATAGTAATGCAGTCCCATATTTACATAATTCTACTCACGCTAACAATGTTGAAAACGCTAATTATAAAGCTAGTAGACCAATTTTGCCTAGCTTAGCAAATGCCAATTCCGGCAGAAGTTTATCACAGACACATTCCAACCTACAGTCATCAACACCGTTTTTAGAACGTACACAATCTAATAACAGTACTTTTCCAGGTAATAACGCAACTGGTGGATTGAGTAATCTGGAACAGCAGCAATATCTACAATCAAATGGGATAGGTGGATCACAATCATCAATGGGCAGTTTCAAGAATGGCCATATCACTGCAGATATTACGAAAGGAGCAGGCTTATATTCCTTCTCAAATCAAATGCATCCCCACGAGTACCAAAGAACCTCAGCTAAAGTTGAAAGCCATGATGGTTCTCCTATTATCTTACCCCACGGGCACATTACTGGTAGCCTTCCAGCACACACGGTGAATAGTGATATTGGACAATACAATTATCTGGATAGTGGTTCTCAAACACCCTCAGATACAGCATCACCAACAGAGTACCCATATAAGCCCCATATTAAAACTAAGATGTCCAATAATTTATTGGCATCTAGAAGAAATACTCAAGAATTGATCGCAAAGACAATAGCCGAAAAACATGTTGATAAACCAATCTCTGAGTATGCATTAGTTGTTAGAGAAGCAGAACTAGAAGTTCTTAACATGAATCCTCAAACAAATTCAAAGTCTGCTTTTCAAGCCCTGGAACAAAAAAAGGAAAGAGAAAGACAAGTGTTTGCATTATTATGGTTAATGAAGAACTGTGAAGCTCAACATGACAGCTACGTCCCTAGAGGAAAGATATTTGCCCAGTATGCATCTTCCTGTGCTCAAAATAGTTTAAAACCATTATCGCAGGCATCATTAGGGAAACTTATAAGAACAGTTTTCCCTGGTTTAACTACAAGAAGATTAGGTATGAGAGGTCAGTCAAAATACCATTATTGTGGCCTAAAACTTTCAAACTTCGATGACAATGATGATAGTGATGACGACTCCATTGTTGAAACTTCGAAAAATAATATTCAATCAAACCAAGAAAACGAAAAAAGTACAGAATCTAATGATAGTATTGTTATTAGTGAAGATCATCATAAAGAATATGACGACGGCGATGAAAAAGAAGATAATGAAATCAATATAGCTAAGCATGAATTAGAAATAGAGTATGAGGATGAAATGACTAACGAGACACAGTATAAAAAGATCAAGGTAGAACCTAAGGAAATTTCTGATATTAAAACAAACATAAATGATAATGAATCAATAACATTTAAAGACATTTTCTCCGATATATTTAACAATGAAGTTATAATGTCGAGTAATTTCAAAATAAATTTACCACCAATTCCAAAGGATAAGTTGTCCAAAACAATTGATGAAGATATTATCTCTTCTCTAGAGTCATTATACCACATTCATTGTAATAAAATATTTGAAAATATTAAATTCTTTAAACTAGAGAAACTATCAAGTGATTTACTTCTTTTCCATTCTGGTTCAGTATCTCCACAAATGTACAATCTATTCATTTCTGAAGAACTATATGACTGGATTAATGAATGTGATCAGATAACCTACAATTCGATCACAAGAGCACTATCTAAACTAGTAATTAACAAGAACGGTCCGGAACCTGATATTATTAGAAAATTAGAGAACTTCATTGAGACATATAGCAAGCAAGTTTCGAAATGTTCAATTGATCTCCCCGTACCATTAAGGAGCTCAAAGACATTGTATGCAAAGAGATTTACTGAACTGATTAAGAAGTTAATCAAATTAGAGAAATTCATCATGAATTTCTTAAATAGTTTCGAAACATTTCAAGAAGGGATGAAAACAGATTGGGATAACATAAAGTTAGATTATATCTACGAAATGGTTAGTACTGACAAATATCACGAGATGATAAAAGGTATTAAGGTATTTTTACTAAAAACTATCCCTATTCTGTTTTCCAACAAAGAAGATAAAAATGCAGAGTTTATGAAGTTAATAGTAAAATTCTTAGAATTTATCTCTGGTAAGTTAGAGTGGTCTGCCAATACTGTTATTAACAGCTACGCAAGATTCACAAATGCATTAATTGGTGATATCTCATTAAAATCCTCCGAGAATTTATTACCTTGGTTATTCTTTAATAATGTTACCGTGCAGTTATTAAATTATTCTTTCGAAGCAAAAAAATTTGTATCGAATTGAAAGACAAAAGACTGGATGAATAAGTACTCGACGGTATAGTATTAAGCAAAATAGTAAAGTTGCGCAACCACTGAAGAGGACAGTTTAACATTTGATTATGTTAATTATTAAGTAATGAATTATGTACATAGTTATTTAACGACAAAAATATGCATGTTCAGACAATTTTTAATAAATTTATGGTTTTTACGATTATAAAATAAAATACAGTATAAAGTATGGAGATATTTTGAAATATATATGATTTTTAAGAGCAGGGAGCTATCTATTTCTTGGACTTTTTCTTCTTCTTTTCTTCACCTTCGTCATCTTCGGCCTTTCTCTTCTTTTCTTTCTTATCCTTCTTTTCTTTCTTATCCTTCTTATCCTTCTTTTCCTTCTTGTCCTTCTTTTCCTTCTTTTCCTTCTTTTCTTCCTTTACTTCTTCTTCAGATTCAGATTCTTCCTTCTTTTCTTCCTTGGCTTCAACTTCCTTGATCAATGGAGTCTCGGTAGAGGTGGAGGTAGATTCTTCAGCCTTATCTAGTGGAGTGTAACCCTTCTTCCATTCTTCTGGAGTATTTTCGTTAACACGACCGAATTTATCTAATTTACCATCAGCCTTTAATTGCTTCTTCTTTTGAGCGATTGGGCCTAGACCCCATCTTCTTGGGTATAAATCTCTTTCCATGATACATCTCTTGACAGTAGCGACAACACCGTGGTCACAGGTGGCTAAATCAACAGTAGACATAGCAGCAATGGCGACAGCAATAGCTTCACCCTTGGTGGTGATTAAAACAACTTCATCGTATAATTCGATACCTTCTTCGTAACGTAATAAACCTGGAATCATTAATTTAGCACCGTAACAAACAGCGTTGACAGCAGAGTCCTTGACGACAATTCTCTTGTAACCAACTAATAAAGTTTCTAATGGTTGAATAATTTGTCTTAAGTAAGATTCATCTCTGGTGTTATCGTAAACCCATTGAGCATCTAAGACATCGTGCAAAGTAACCATGTTGTCGTTTTCGGATAAAGCACCTGATCTAACACGACGTAATTCTTGCATGTGACCACCTGCACCTAATAACATACCTAAATGGACACATAAAGTACGCATATAAGTACCAGCTTCACAAGAAGCCCAGAAAACACCTAAGTTTCTCTTGTTATCAAATTCGATTAGGTTAGAGTCGTAAATGGTACGAACTCTTAATTGACGCTTAACAGCAGAAATTAAAGGTGGTCTTTGGAAAAGAGCACCAGTTAAGTTTTCTAAACCACGGCCTAATTCCTTTTCATCCTTTAAGGCTTCATGTAATCTGACGATACAGACATACTCTTTACCAGCACTTTGTTGGGATTTGACTAATCTAGTAGCTCTGTCGACACAGACGATTAAACAACCAGTGACCTTTGGATCTAAAGTACCAGAGTGACCAGTCTTTTCACAACGTAAGATACGCTTGATCCAGGCGACAACTTCATGAGAAGATGGGTTGGATGGTTTATCTAAGTTGATAACACCGGAACTGATGTAAGACTTAATGTCTCTCTTTAATGGGGAAGAACCAGCTGGGATTGGAGTGTAGTGACCACTTCTAACCAATAACTTGTCATAGTTCTTTAAAAGTAATGGCCATTCGGAAGTGTTGGCGGATGCACCAGCATCTTGTGGCTTGATAACGTAATCTTGAGACATATTGTATTGAACAAGTTCACTGTTGATACCTCTATATCTTTAATGAATACCAAGTTTTATATATTATAGTATGCATATACTAATACTGATATTATATTCCTTGCCCATCGCAAACTGAAAAAATTTTCAACAGTCCCAAAAAATTTTCAGTCGACCCGGGTAACAAAGCCCTAACAATAAACCCTACATATTTATACGTTAATGATATTGATATATAGTACAACGCATTAAAGAAGCATAGTTAGTGGGATATAAAGGTTCTAATCGAGATCTTGAACGTTTGTATGGTCATTTTTTATTTCAGTGTATTACTGTTTGACACCTTTAAACTGAAATTCCTATGGATTCGATCTCGATGAATATTGTAAATTGTCATGACAGTAATTCAAGAGGGCTATTCGAATATTATACCTGACATCAGTGTTTTAGAAAGGAATAAAAAATGTTCCATTAAATTCTATACATATAATTTTATATAATTATCATTAAATATTTAAAAGTAGTGGTTTTAACTTGGGGCATTGGAATCACAAAGCTAAATCAATAATGTTGGAACAATCTTCCTTAACAAATTACCATAATGAGAAGTGAACTGGCAAGTTCTCTGTAGCATAATCTGAGTAATTTTCTCTAAGAACCTACATTAATTATTCGAAGAAGATCTTATTACCTAAACCATTGAAATATAAAACATAGACTAATAAGTCTCTCCATTTGTCACCAATAAATTCTTTAAATTTACTCTTTGAATCAACGTATGGCCATTTATATTCAGTAACGATTTTCTTTGATTCTTTAGAGTAGTACTCTAATTGTTTCTGAGTACGGATCCAATCTCCGGTAACATCACAGGTCTTCAACTCATCCCGGAATGGCCTGTTAAATTTAGCCGGTCCAACAACAGCAAATGTGATGCATTTAGCTTCAGCCATTTCAACTAATATATTAATGTTGTTTAAGCATTATTATAATGGAACAACTTAGGGGGCAGCACACAGGAATCGTTTGTACCGAAAATATATATAGGAAATTGCGATATCATCAACAATTTCGAATATATCTCTTAAAAAAGACATTATCCAACTGGAACTGTAATCAAGTCCAGTTGGATAACATCTAACTTTCTAGTCTAAACGTCGGTCAAATCAGAACCAATGGTATAGAATTCAGGATCGTAGTCGAATACAATGATATAATCACCAATCATTAAGAAATTCTTGTAACCAGTCGTTATTTTAGTAAATAAATCTACTTCTGGATTGTTTACCACAAAGTAAGCGTTGATGGTTATATTTACCAATAAACACAATATTAAACACTGTTCAGATAATTTCTCGATCATGAATATTATGCCTTAGTTACTAAGAAATAAAATATATATCAAGAATAGAAAAAACTGATGATAAATACCCCCCATGAGTTAAAAATTGAAATTATGGCACATTTATTTAATGAAAGTATAATATTATAACATGGAAACTATAAATGTTCCAGCTCTTGTACTGCCATTGAAGTTATTCAAGTTTTTTTATTAACTTGATATTTTAATATCTTGTTCCTTTGTTCAAATTAAGTCATATTTAATAAATATAGGATATATATTATAAATATCTAAGAATATTAATTTTTTTCAATAATGATTTATTCAAGCCAACTCTGCGACAAGTCTTTTTGAGACAGCCTCGATGAAACCTTCGGTGGTGACATATGATGCTCTATCGGTTCTACCCATGTTCAATGCTAAATCCTTAGTCATTAAGCCATCAACTTGAACCGTGTCAATAGTAGCTTTTTCTAAAGTTTCTGCAAAATCAATGACTTCAGGTGTGTTGTCGACCTTACCTCTTTGAATAATGCCTCTTGTCCATGCAAAAATTGAAGCAATTGAGTTAGTAGAGGTTTCCTTACCTGCTTGATGTTGTCTGTAGTGTCTCGTGACAGTACCATGAGCGGCTTC
This sequence comes from Kazachstania psychrophila, assembly GCA_030579255.1. Classification (NCBI taxonomy): domain Eukaryota; kingdom Fungi; phylum Ascomycota; class Saccharomycetes; order Saccharomycetales; family Saccharomycetaceae; genus Kazachstania; species Kazachstania psychrophila. The sequence goes on along the minus strand of JAKTQD010000013.1, from coordinate 120,668 downwards.
ACTTTCAAAAGTCTTACCATCTGGAGAGATCAATACAGATGTCATTAAACCTAATGAACCAAAACCTTGTGCGACTATATCGGATTGAACATCACCGTCATAGTTCTTCATAGCAATAATGTAACCACCTTTAGATTTCAACATTTGTGCGACCATATCATCGATCAAACGATGTTCATACCAGATACCTGCCGCTTCAAATTTTTCTTTGAAAGTTGAAGCGTATAAGTTTTCGAAAGTATCTTTAAATTGACCATCGTATCTCTTTAAGATGGTGTTTTTAGTTGTGGAGTAAAGAGGCATCTTTCTCACTAGGGCCATATTGAAGGATGCTTCAGCAAAACCATAAATAGATTCCTTTGTGTTATACATAACCATAGCGACACCACCATCCTTTGGATAGTCGAAGACTTCGATCTCTAAGTTACTCTTTTCATCGACAGATGATTCAAATTTCAACTTTAAAGTACCTTCATTTGGAATGACAACATCAGTGGCACAGTATTGATCACCAAAACCATGTCTACCAATAATAATTGGTTTCTCCCATTGTGGAATTAATCTTGGAACACTTGGAATAATTATTGGTTCTCTGAAGATAGTACCACCTAAGATATTTCTAATAGTACCATTTGGAGATTTCCACATCTTTTTCAACTTGAATTCTTCAACACGGGCTTCATCTGGTGTAATGGTAGCACACTTAACAGCAACACCGTATTTCAAAGTAGCCTCAGCTGAGTCCGTAGTGACCTGATCATTAGTTTCATCACGGTACTCAATACCTAGATCATAATATTTCAAATCCACATCTAAAAATGGCAGAATCAATTTCTCCTTAATTAAATGCCAAATAATTCTAGTTTGTTCATCACCATCCATCTCAACGATCGGATTAACAACCTTAATTTTACCAGTCATCTTATTTTGTTTATATATATATTGTTGTATCTAACTATTAGTCAACTTACCACACTTCCAATGGAAATATATCATCATTCTAAAACCAAATCACTCTAATCCTTTTATACTCCAGAGTCTTTCCTATTGAATCACACTTAACCTCTAAACTTTCCTTAAAGCTCATTGGACACATTAACTTCCATTTAACCGCTGCCAATCATATGTATTTATAGCCGCACAATTTACGGGTAACTCTCAACAAATTTATTAAGTAATGATATTCTTAAGTATGTATATATTTTGATGTATAAACTGGACTAGAAGTAGCCGTTCTTGAAACTTTGAGGAATGTTCTTTATGTCGATACGGGACTCCAGTTCGTCGTCAGTTATGACGGTTGCTCTGGAGGCACCTCTTTGTACTTGTTCTTCGTGTTCGATTTCGTGTTCATGATGTAACAGTTCATGTTCGATATCTTCCTTGTGGACGTTTCTAACGTTTGGATCACTGTCCTTGTGGAATTTGTTCCAATGGTGGATTTCATATTCTAATTCAAAATCAGAATGGTGGCCCACACCAACACCTAAATCTGGGAATTTTAGACCTCTGGAAGCGTAGTCTAAGTATTCACTCTTTAAGATCTTTGAATCATCGTTAACATCTAATAGTCTCATGATGAAATTTACTACGTTTTCACTTGTGTTTTCATCAATTTCTTCACTTTCGTCGTGTTGACCCATACCGTCACCTTTACCGATAACTTCTTGTCTATCCAGACCGTATAATGATAGGATATCATCTCTGTCGAAGTAGCCCTTCTTCTTGACATCATGTAATGCAAAAAATTGTTCTGGTGTGTACTTATCCATTTGATGTTCGTGGATCATATGCCATTCTTCCCATTCCATACCAGTTGGAGGTTTTTCGGTTTCAACGTTGATATTACTCTCAATATCATTCTTAGCATAACCGAATTCTAGTAATGGCAGTAATGCCACTGCTGCTACAGTTGCAGTCCGAAATAATCTCATAATGCGTTTGTTGAGCTATATGTCTTTGTGTACTTTAAACAATATCCTATAATATATTCTATTTATAATTTCCAATTTTTTTATTTTTTCGCTGATTTTATTTTCAAAGTTTCCTTTTCAAAAGCTAAGAAAAATTTATCAAGTATACAACAAATCTACTACTTAATACGATCATATGATCTGAAACAAAAACATGTGTAAAGGATGAATTTTTTATATCTATTAATTCATATACTATATAACAAAGATTAAATAATACGGTAAAATATTATATTATACATAAAAAAGGAAAATGAAGACTAAATTTATCGTTAAATAGCTTAGAATGCTTCATCATCAGAGGAGACGTAATCGTCACCCATTTCCTTCTTCTTCTTCATTCTATCCTTCTTCTTCTTTCTTAATTCAGCAGAAGATAACTTAGTCTTCTTCTTACCAGCGGCAACCTTGTTACCCATACCATCGAATTTGTCTTCTTCATCTTCCTTCTTTTCAATTCTTGGACCAGCACCTTGACCGGTAACCCAGTTATGACCAGATGGAGTCATGATACCGTTGTTGACAGCCCAGACTTCTTCGGTTAAGTTCTTGGTAAATTCAGCAGAATGGGTAATGATAATAACACCACCTTCAAAAGCCTTGATGGCCTTGGATAAGGCACCTAAGGAGTCTCTGTCTAAATAATTAGTTGGTTCATCTAAAACAATTAGATGAGGTCTTTGCCATGAACAAGCAGCTAAGACTAACTTAACCTTTTGACCACCGGATAAACCTCTGATTCTGGAGTGAGAAACTAATTCAGCTTCTAAACCTAACATAGCACAATGTTCTTCGATTTCCTTTCTGGTTAAAGCACGGAATTGACCAGAAGCTAAAGCTTCCTTCATATCAACTTCGGCAACCATCTTGGAATGAGATTCAACTAATTCACCTCTTGGAATCCAAGCGTTGTCAACAGACATCATTGGGACCCATCTTTCAGATTTCATACCAATGTTATCACCTAAGAAGAAAGAACATTCATATTCGTAGGTATTCTTGAACTTACGTCTAGCAAGAACTTCTTGAATTCTTCTTGGAGTACCTTCGATCTTGAAGATTCTGTTCATAGCTTCAGCATCATTTTCGTTAATTTGTCTGTTAGCTCTGTCCATGGTTTCTCTATCTTCACCAGTTTGGAATCTCCATTGGATATATTCAGATGGAGTTTTGTCTAAATGAGCTTCAATATGGGCGAAAGCATGTTGCTTAATGTAAGCAATACGACAATTTTCGTGAGTGTAAACTTCACCAATGGTTGGTAATAATTCACCAGTTAAGACATTGATAACAGTAGACTTACCAGCACCATTTGGACCGATAACGGCAATTCTGGAGGATAAGGAACATTGGAAAGAAATGTCAGTAACTTGTGGCTTGGAGGTACCTGGGTATTGGAAGGTCATGTTGGAGACCTTGACAATAGCCTTTTGCTTGGTCTTGACACCTTCTAAGTAACCTGGTTCTGGGAATCTGAATTCTAAGTCGGAGGCACCTAATTCGAAGTAAGCTTGAGCAGCTGGACATTGCTTAACAAATTCAGTTAAGTTACCCTTGTACTTTCTTAATTTCAAACCTTCGTAGTTGATAATGTATTCACAAATGTTGTTTAAGAAACCAGAATCGTGAGAAACAGTGATAGAAGTAATACCACAAGTTTCTAAGTAATCGACTAACCAAGCGACGTTAACAGTATCTAAATGGTTAGTTGGTTCATCTAATAATAAGATATCAGCATTCTTTAAGACGGCTCTAGCTAAAGCTAACTTCATCTTCCAACCACCGGATAAGGAGGCAATTGGCATAGCAATCATTTCATCGGAGAAACCGAATTCCTTTAACTTAGCAGTGATGACTTCTTCAGTACCGACATTACCTTCGAAAACGAATTGGACAACAGAAGTGTCAGCCTTGGTACCATCGATATCATGTTCGACGTAGACGGTTCTACATTCATCTTGAGTTGGGAAACCGTCAACTTGACCGTTGGCAACAGCTCTCATTAGAGTAGATTTACCGGCACCATTTGGACCACATAAACCGTATCTTCTACCTCTCTTTAATCTTAATTGAGTTTTGTTTAATAAGATCTTAGCACCGTAAGCTAAAGAGAATTCACAGTTACATAAATCTTCACCATCATCTTCTTCATCATCGAAATCTGGACCAACTGGGATGTTGTCAACAGCTCTCTTTCTGAATTCATCTAAGACGTCCTTAGCAGCCTTTTCGTGCATGAAAACAGTCATGTATGGAGTGATGTGAGTGAACCAAGCTTGTTGGTCAATAACTCTTTCATCGATTAAATCACCGGCCATAGCAGCAACGTAAAGAACGACAAGCTTGAATCTTGGAGCGACATTTTCAGACTTTAATAATTCTTCAACGACACCTAAAGTGGTGTCAATGTCACCAGCATGGGAAACTTCTGGTAAGTTATCTTCGGCATCGACGTTACCGACTCTTCTTAGAGTCTTTAAACCTCTTAAAGTAACTTCACGAGCTTCTGGATCAGCAATGGTGGCAAAGTTATTCTTTAAACCTGGTAATAATTTACCTAAGAAAGGAGCAACGACTTGAGGGTCTTCGACTAATTTACACATGTTATCAACGATAACAGCAGCCTTTCTCTTAATGGAAGTATCTCTTTCAGCTAAACCTCTGGATAATAATGGAACCATGATGGATAAAGTAGCTGGAGTAACTTCAGCAACAAAAGTAGTAGAACCTAATAAGTGAACGGTTTCTGGGACTAAGTTTGGATCAGCGATACAACCAATTAATTCTGGAATGAAACGTTCAATATCCTTGTTTTCAACGGTTTCAGTGGTCTTGTTAATGGTGGCAGTAGCAGCGGACTTAACTTCCTTCTTGGTATCCCACATAGCTTCAGATAAGACTGGGATTAATTCAGGCATTCTTAAAGCAACTTGTTCCTTAGCAGCATCAACTAAAGAGGCAATGGCAGCTAAAACAGAGACCTTTTCTTGCCACTTAGAAGTGGTAGATAAAGATTCAGTTAAATGTGGTAATAAAGCCTTAACAGCAACTGGGTTAATAGAAGTGGCAATGGCAATTAAAGCCTTGGAGGCGATAGCTTGGATATCCTTGTCCTTGTCACCGGTCTTAACACAGATTTCTGGGACTAAATCAACAATGTATGGTTCAACAGATGGAGATAAGTTGGCACCATTGGCAATATGAGCAATAGACTCTAAAGCAGAAGCAGCAGTCTTCTTGTCTTTAACGGACTTCTTTAATTCAGAAAAGAAGTGTTCTGGAACATCATGTTCAATGATGTTACCGTTTAAGAAAGAAGATACTTCAGTGGCGACAGTAACTCTTTCGTCGTCATTGCTAGCAACAGCTAACTTCTTGAAAAGTTCTTCCAAAATTTGGATGGATTCTTGAGAATCGGACATTTTCTTACACGGTGTATTTTGAAACTAAACAAGAATTAAATTATAAATAAAATGAATGAAATGTGTTAAAAAGATGCCAACTTCTCATTGAAGATGAGATGTGTATTTATAAAGAAAAATTTCTTCTCGACGATGCTCTCAAGTGAAAAAATTTTCAGTTGCTTTGTTAATCGTTTTTTTTTTGTTTTTTTTCGCTCGCAAATATCAGATTGCTTTTTGGACCGATGGTTTCATTAAGCAAAAAAAACAATTCGAATCCAATGTGCGACTTTTTCTAAGCATCGCAAAAAGAAAGAACATTATCCAACGCGGTGCACGGGCCACATTTCTCAAGTGCCCTGCGTCGTCTTCTAAGAGAATCACGTGCCAGTGTTGTAACTTTCTTTCTAAAAAAGAAACGCTGCAAGAAAGAAAAGAAAAAGCACTTAAGTGTCGTTGGATATGATGAATATTTTCATTTTGACGCATAGAGATTCTTTATGTAAAGAAAGATATAGTAGTATAGTTAAATTATTAGTATTATCTACTGTGAGATGCTATATATCGAGTTTAAACATGATTGTCATTGAATTTTGTGCGGGTGGGTAATCAATTAGACGAGCATTATCTAAGGGATACTGTTTTTTTTCTGTTTACGTCTTTGTATAATTGTTGAAGTATCTAGTTTCAAATTAAACATCTTATCTTGGATCTCAAAGGCAGTGACTTCATCATCTTCTGTTAAGGAGGTTAAGCCGAAATTTGGTGTCTGTTTCTTTTCCTCTTCTATACGTACCACGGCGTTACCGATGTCAAATGCATCACGCATAGCGACTGCTGCTGGGGAGTATATGACAGAGGAATCTGCAAATTGATGCATTCTCTTTCTATGAGTGTAACTTCTCTTCCTAGCGGTGCGTTTCTTCTTTTCCATTGAGGCTACCTTGGCGTCTCTTTCAACATCGTATTGGTTCAACCATGGATCGTTTAAGAACTCGTCGATATCGTATCTATTGATTGGATCAACTTCTAACAATTTACGAACACAATTCTTAGCACCGTCACTGATCTCATCCCACCAAGGTTTCAAAAATGTATATTCACCTCTAGAGATCTTTTCAGTTAATTCATTAATCTTATCGTCGTAAAATGGTGGGAACCCACATAACATAGTATATAGAACACAACCAATACCCCACATGTCAACCTTCATGGAATACCTTTCATCCTTGACGACTTCAGGGGCAGTATAGCCTATTGTACCACATGGAGTCTTGGTGTTTGTTTGGAATATTTGCTTAGAAAGACCAAAATCGGCCAGTTTAACCAGACCAACACCACCACCACCTCTGCCTGGTCTGAATACACCTTCGTCTGCCTTGGTGTTTGGATCGTCACTTTTCCTTAGTTTCTGTTGAACTGATGGAATATACTCAATTGGATCGAACAATAAATTTTCCGGTTTAATATCTCTATGAACCACACCCATTGAATGTAGATGTCTTACTGCATAACCTAACTGTCTAATGATATGACGCGATAGATCTTCACTAAAGTAAGTTAATTTAACAATTTCGTTAAATATTTCACCACCAGTTAAAAGTTCTTGAACAATATAATAATACGAGCTTGTTTCCTTGAATTCAATGAATTGTACAATATGATCACAACCAGGTGCTATTTGTTTATGTAATGCAACTTCTTTTAAGACTTGGTCTCTGGTAGAGGTCTTACCAGATGCTTTATTGATGCCACTACCGTTAACTTCAACCTCATTATCCTCGATATTTAATATAGCTTTTTTTATTACTTTAATTGCAACAATCCCATAACCTCTAGAGATTGGTGAATCTCCAATTGGAACAGCATTGAATACTTTTGAAAAAGCACCTTCCCCTATTTTTTCTTTTAATTTATAATCGTGTAATTCAGCTTGTTCTTTGTAAACGGTGTTACTTGCAAATGATTCTTCATCTTGGTAACTATAACCAGATTCTAAATCAGATGAAAGTAATGACAGTTCAGAACCATCTGAGTTCGACACAGTTCTGTATGTATCATGCTCAACACTTAAATGCTTGTCATGAAGGTTATCGTTTTCATTATCATTACTAATTTGAATATTATTGTGATCTTCTTCAACAACGTTTTTAATTGAACTCTGTTCAATGACAACGTTATCTACAACAACCGGTACTGAAGGAGTGACTACCGGTTGTGCGAGATCTAAGGATTTCACAGAAGAACTCAAACGCTGTTCTGTATCTTCCCTTTTAGTTTTATTAAAAAATGCTTTAAACTTATTCATAATGTTTTTGTCAAACTTATTTCCTTTTATCTAAAGTTGATGCTCAATTCCTGAAATCTCAAAATTCCAGGATGATTCAAACTTTTTATATATATACTTTGCCTTTCCTTGTTTTATATAACCTAAAATATCCGTTTCCATTATTATTTCCCATATTTTTTTTTTTCATTCATCTTTAAAACAATGAAAATTAAATTTCAGATATTGCTAATTTGGCCCGTGAATCCAGCCCTAACTGCAAAAATAGGTCTTAAACGAATTAAAATTTGTTGCAATTTTAGCAATAATCGACCTATTAAAATGGGAAACATACAGAAACCCATACTAGAATAAGTCGACCATCGTTACGTACTTACCTATTCTTTCCTTCCTGTCTCACTAGGGTGAAACGCATACTTTTAACCTGTTTCCACATAAATACGTAATTGTATCATTGTATTATATTTGTCTCTTACGTCATAACCGTACACTACCAATAGGGTTTAAGTGTAAATTAGGTCTCGTTGATAGCGATACGTTTACATTTATAGTTTATTTTATTTTATTTTGTTTTGTTTTGTTTTGCCACTGATGGATAGATTTTTTTATAAGAGATATTTGGCAATCTGTAGATATTTTTATATAGAAGTTAGAAACTATTTTGAATTGCAATTTATATACAACTACAGGATTAAATAAGCTAGATACCGAGGTTATTGAGTTTGAAACCACTTGTACTGAAATTATGTTGCTATATTATACATAAGAAGCTCAATAATCGTATTAATAATTGAGAAGTAAACAAAACTAATACCCATATATTTCAACCTTTTTCAATAAGAATGATGAAGGATATAGTGTTAAACATACAAAAAACTAACAATATCGAAAGTCTCATTGAGTGGATTGCGGTAAGTGATACCCGTGATACACTAATAAAGCAGTTAATATTGAATAACAATGGCGATGACGTTGGTAAGTTGTCGGCGGCTAATTCTATCCCCCCAATTAAGAAGAGAAAAATGAATAAAGTTATAGATACTTTGAGTATACTTAAAGTACTATCTATTAGGATCAATGTGGACGTACCTGATTCTCTACTCCAGTCTGATTGTTCAGATGCCCCAATTATTTTGAACTATAATGAAATTGATAAGATATTGACAATAATGAATACTGATACAATACCGATTTGGAAAATTAATTTACATGAAATGGATGAATCTGATAAGATATTGTCGATGGCCCTTTTCTTTGCAAATTTGACATACTCAAAATTAATAGTCACTAAAGATATTGAAAATATTAAAAAAATGAATAATACCAAATTAACAAATAAAGCTCAAAGAAAATCATTACAATTAAAGATAAGTGAAAATATAAGGATATTAAATAACATTAATAAACAATCTAAGGATATTAAATGTGAGAATTTACTGTTGAATTTCACAAAACCTTCATCTTTTTCGATAACGTTTAATTTAAACTTAAAATATAAACCTCAACTCTTTAATAAATTCTCAATAGAGACTACTATGTTTCTGGATTTATTATTTTCTGAACATGAGGATATCGTAGAACAAGAAATTAATTCAACTTTTATAGAAAGACAATTCATCACTCAAACTATTGATCATACCAATAAAGAATTAGAAAACATAGCACCATCATTTATCAACATTCCACACTTAAAATTAAATCTTCTTCCTTTTCAAGAGAAAAGTGTTCAATGGCTTTTAAACAAGGAAGTTACATACAACTCACATAACATAACAGATGTGGAAGTAACAACGCAGGTATTAAAAACTTTCTTGAATGATAAAATATGCTATGGTTATGAACTAATTTTATCACCTTCCTCCGAACATTATCACTTTTGGAATAAATTTACTAATTATATTCTTAATGAAATTGAAGCTACTAACTTATTCAAAATGTACTATACTGGTGAAAATAAAAGGGGGATGGGTGCAAAGGGACTTTTATCAGAAGAAATGGGTTTGGGTAAAACTATAGAGATCCTTTCACTATTACTGCTGAATAAAAGGCATTTGATTAAAAATAATCCTCAAAATACATACACAGATGCAGAAGGTAAACTTATAACGAAGACTAAATGTACTTTGATCATTTGCCCTAACCCATTATTGCAGCAATGGATTGACGAAATTCAACAGCATACAGTTGACAACACAGTGAAAATATTTCACTATATGGGTTTTAAGGATGTTAAAGAAAAGTTGAATACTGATAATATTGGTGAGATTGTTGAAAATTTAGCAGCATATGATATTATAATAACAACGTATACTGTAATTAATTCAGAAATTCATTATGCCCAATATAATGCCAACCAAAGACCAAGACGTACTCAAGATAATTCACCAAAATATGATTATTCCTCACCATTATCATTAATGGAATTTTTTAGAATAATCTTAGATGAGGTACAAATGCTAAAGAGTGACACAACCCAGGCTGCAAAATGTACCTCGTTGTTGCACAGAGTCCATACTTGGGGTGTTTCTGGTACACCTATTCAAAACATTAAAGATTTTCAAACAGTTTTATCGTATCTTAAGATTCAACCATTTTGCAACTCAAATATTGCAATTACCAATGTTAATTCAAATGTAATTAAGGACATCAAAAGAAATAAAGAAATTAACTCAAATAATGAAATACAAAGAACTCTAAACAGTGGTATTCGCTTCTCCCTTGATAATTTAATGAACATCTTTATACAATATGATATATGTATTAGACATGCGAAGAGTGATATCATTAATCAAATTCATATTCCTAAACAAACTCATTTTTTAATCCCATTAGAGTTTAATCCAGTAGAATGGGATAATTACTCGAATCTTTGGAACGACTTTATCATGCTATCTAGATATGGTCAAAATGGTCAAAATGAACCAAAGCTTTCGACTAACGACTTAAATCAATGGTTGATGAAATTAAGATATCTATGTTGTCATGCAATTATACCAGAAAATATCATGAGCCTATTCAGATCCGACAGAAATCACAGAAACCTAACAAAAAATCAAAAGAAACAAATAAGATCGAACGCCCTGGAAAGTGATTCCAACCCTGTTCACAATATTAATGAGATTCTAGAATTGATGACTCTAGATGCAGTTGATCTTTTAGATTCTCTTTACAGAGAAAATATTCAACTTAATATTAAATCTGCACAGGCTAAAATGGAACTACAAGGTAATCCTGCTGAGGCTATCATATTATTAAATGATTTGGTTACTAAAATTACGGATGATCTAAAAACGAAATTTGAAGTCACCAATGTATTTGAGATTGACTCTAGTAACACAATTATTCTACAAAATTCAAATGGCGATAAATCTAATATCAATGCTGACTCTAAAGAAACGTCAAAAACTATTAGAATAAGATCATATTTAGATATGCTTCATCAAACTTACTTTTTCTTGGGTACAGCATATTACTTTCTAGGTTCAAAACAATTGGAAAAGGTAGATGACTTGAATGAAAAGGCAAAATTAATTGCTGAAGAAAAGAAGGAAGAGGCTGAACCTCTTAAGAAATATTCAGACATTTACAGTATGGATGAAATGAATGAAATTGAGAAGAATCAATTGCAAGAACAAAATAATTATGAAGTTGCTGAAAAGTTAAGAAAACTAATCTTAAAAGAAAGAGTTAATAAAATTGATAGTGTAATTTCTGAGGTTAAGTCTTACTTCCACAAGCCAACTTCAATCATAAATGAAGATCTAACAAGTTTAAGGACTATTAACTTTGAGTTTGGGAATGACTTTTCGTCAAATTTCCTGATTTCAAAGTTATTCAAATCTTTAGGTTTAATGATAGAAGCATTAAATGATCAAGCTATACAGTTCAATGAATTGATAAACAATTTAATCGAACTATTATACACCCCAATAACTAGAGAATATGATGAAACTAATGAAGAAGAAAAAGCTGAAGAATATTGTTCATCTATTGAAGATCAAGATAAGATATTTGCTTTTTTGCATTGTTTAGAAGAATTGTTAAAGAATCGTGACAAAGTTATTAATATGGATGATGACATGATTAAATTTCCTGAAAAACATTTAATTCAAATTGATCCAAACTATTCTGAGTTCCATATCGCTTTGATTAAGAAATTAAATTTAATAAAAAGCGGAACCCCTCTGAAATCTATCTTTAGTGAGTTAAAAAATTCTAGAATTGTTAGAACGTCTTTAATTGCTGGTACTTCTAAAAAGTCAAACGATTTCGAAGATTATCTATTAGGCCACGAAAAAGAAATATCAATAATCAATAAAGAAATTAAAATAATTAGGGAATCGATTAAAAAACTGAACTTAATCTATAATAGTAAGATTGAATATTTTGGTCAACTACAAAGGATATCTGACTCTCTGGTCTCTTTGATTCAACTGGAGCCCCATGTCAGAAATTTAATCTTGAAAGAAATTCGTGGTGGTAAGAAGCATAGCGAAAATGTTGCAAAGATTAACCAAACTGAATCAAGAGTTAAGTATTTGAGAAATCTTGCTAAAGTACAGGAACTTATAGAACAGAATAAATCATTTAACTGTGCTATCTGTTTGAATGTTATTAAAATGGGTTCTATCATCAAATGTGGTCATTTCTTTTGCAAGAATTGCATTCATAATTGGTTGAAGCATAAGAATACATGTCCTATTTGTAAAAGAGAAACTACTATTTTCGAGATTTACAATTTTAAATTTCAGAATGAGATTCAACCAAATAATATCGAAGGCGAAACGGTATCTCAAATTTCCAACGTTGACGATGCTAAAGGATCTTCAAAAGAAAGTACTGCTGTATCAACTACAACAGATTTAAACGATGAAGAATTATTGAGTTTAAGTGACAAATATGTACCATTTCCACAGATTAATAAGGTACACAAAATAACGATTAAAGAAAATTTTGGTGCCAAAACTGATTTTGTTATCAAATTAATCTTATTTTTGAAATTAAAGAATGAAACAGAGAATCATGCACCTCCACAAATCCTCCTTTACTCACAAAATGTTGAGTTCTTAAAAATTATTACAAAAATTTTAGCACTTAATAATATTACCTACTTAGAAGGCTTTGTTAATAGTAAGAACATTAGTTCTACGATTGATAAGTTTAAAAATGATAGTAGCATTACTTGTTTGTTACTTAATGTAAGAACTTTAGGTACAGGTTTGAACTTATTGAATGCTAAACACATATTTTTACTAGATCCTATTATAAATCATAATGATGAACTGCAAGCAACTAGTAGAAATAATAGAATCGGTCAATCGGAAGAAACTTATGTTTGGAATTTTATGATTAAAGATTCTGTGGAAGAGAATATTATGTTATACAAACACATGCTTGACAACAATAAGAAACTGATAGAGGGTGGTGCTTCTATAGAAGATGTTGTAGAACCTCAAGTTAACAATGCAGATTTTGAAATTAATGAAAACTCAACTGAGTTAGTTGCTGATAAACATTTGTGGCATTGTTTCTTCAGAACAGTACAGTGAATAAATATTTATATGAGACACTTTAATTCTTTATTTTATGTTTATGTAAATAATATTATATATTAGCATTGTATATTTATCAACTTAATACCCTATCTAGATAATCATTACTCTCTATGGAATCCATAGACATAACATTATGAAGTATTTCTTTCTTACTAGATTCCGCCATTGAACCGTCACACATTATCAGTTCATTTAAAATATCGTATGCTTTAGAGAAATTGAAGATAATATCCAATTCGCAGACGTTACCGAAATAAGTATCCATGGATTCTACGTATCTATGAATGATCTCTAAGGTTAACAATTCATTATCTATATCATTGGTTATGCCGACAATAAAGTATAAACTTGCGTATCGTCTATAGACAACTTTGTGGTCTGTATAATCTATAATGTTGCACATGTTTGGTTTACGTGCTAGAATTAATGGCGCTAGGTCATTGGTTATCTTTGTCTTTTGTTTTGCTGTTAATGGAGTGTACCATTGCATTAGTCTTACTTTACCTTGTCTGGAAACTAGAAGTAAATATTTAATACGAGACATTTTATATGTACTGTTATCTGTTTGATTGATAGGTGTTCTTTCTGCTCGATATACATAAGTTTTAATTATTCCTATATTGAAGCCACATTCATCTAATTATTTAATATTCGGTTTTCTAAATTAATTGGAATATCGCATAGCGAAATTGTACCCGGACAAAGAATAGATTTCTACTTATATTATATTATATTATATTATATTAGAAGTAAACATGAATACATTAGTTTGTATATTTTACATATTGATGAACTCATTCGTCATCTTCTTCGACAGGTGGAACCCAAGCGGCAGGCTTGAAGTATTCTTGGTCAGCGGCAACGTCTTTCTTCAATTTTTCCTTGTCATTGGTGAACTCTAATAAGTACTCAAGTTCTAGTTCGTGACATTGTCTACCTAGGATGACTAAAGAGTGTAATGGTTCACCAGAATCGTATTCAGATAATTCTTGGATGGTACCAGATTTAAAAGTTTGGGATCCGGAACCTAATCTACTTATAGCAACAGCTGGAGTGTCTGGAGTGTAGGCCTTGGTGCCTCTGGTTTCTTCGATCTCTAATAATTGTTCACAACATTGGGCAATAGACATGTAACGAGGAGGTTCGTAAACTAGTCTACCACGAGCCATGTTTTCAATACTTTGTTCCTTGACCTTAATATCTAATAGAACTAAAGTATGTAAACCAATTTTTCTGTTTTCCCAGATCTTATCGTACCAAGAGTCTGGCCTCCAGCTATCAGTAAAGAAAACCATAGATACAGTTTGGCCAAAATTGTATAATTGTAAACCACAGGATCCAACAGCGTTCATAACTGAGGCATTATGGATAACCTCAACAGGGATATTAGCACGCTTAGCTCTTAGAACTAGATCAGTGTGAGTGGTGGCACCAAATGGATCACCAACGACTAAGAAAGCAACATCTTCTTTGTCACTGTCACGTAATATGTCATCAGACCCGGTTTCGACTAATTCTCTGTCGGCTAGGGTAATCTTCTTACCGTAGTATTCTTCTAATTCTTCTAGAGAAGCAGCCATTAAAATACTAGTATAATGTTCTAAGTATACACGAGAACATTTCTTAACAGCTTCTAGACCACGAACAGTGATATCAGATTTGTAGGATAGACCTAAACCGACTAAGTAAAGCATGATTGATCTATTTAAATAGTATTCTTCTTAAGTTATATGGGAGAGATGTCCAAATTATACAGGTTTCTAATTATTAATCATTTCAAGTTCATCGAATTTTTCAATGTAAAAAAATTCACTATAAAGGAAATTTTTCAAATAGCCATTGTAAGATGACAGTAAAACAATAAGGAACAAAGTTATATGTTTGAATTATATATAGTTCTAAGGTTATATTCCGGGATAACTTGAATAATTTCACTATTATTTCAAAATTGACCATCCTATTTTAATAAGACTATAAGAATTCGACTATAATAGTGCCGATCACGTGCCTTTTCAAATTATAGGATATATAATTAGAAATATCCCTATCTTTATAAGAACTAATAAGTCATCACTTGTGTTGAATTCTAACAAAAGGTTGATTCAAGGCATTATCAATCTACTAAAAGTGATGGCAGATGATAGTGATTTAGAAACACAGCCACTACTTCCTCCAGCGGGGGACCAACCTGTGAGTTCATTACTAGAAACTCATGGCATCTCATCAATACCCCATCACAACGAGACGTCATGGAGAAGAAAGCCATTACTCTACATATTATCGACAGGTGGAGCTATATTTATTTTACTGATAGTTATGTTGTCAAGGTGGCTTTTAAAGATTACTCCTTCGATGGATCAGTTACAAGATAATATTGTGAAAATATCAGACGTTGAAGTGACTACAGTACATCTAGATGGATGGAGGAAAACTCCAAAGGATAAGGATATAAATAATGTTGGAGGTAAGGTGTTACAAGTATCTACATCTTCAAGATTTTTCTTAAATTATGATCTATTGCCTAGTGATAAATCGGATGAATCAGATACGAATCAATGGGTATATAAATATTTTGGTGAAAATATTTTGCATTCATTGTGTTTTGGAGTTAATAATGCCACTACATTTAATACTGTCAACGAAACTGACACGAATATTGCTTCAGTAACCATATCGGAACCATTTTGCATCGATTTAACCAATGGTACGATCACTGACTTAAATCTAACTCTATTAATAGAGCCTCATATGAAGAATATTTTAAGAGTACTTAAGAAACTCTGGAACCACGACTACAAGGATTTGAATCTTTGGTCAAATCTGGACGTGACAGTATATAAGAAAGGTTTCAAGAATTGGAATTTAAAACTGGCTAATCTTCATAGCTTAAAGATCCATTGGAAGGATATACTAGATTGGGAAGAGATAAATATTATTATGACACAAATTAGAGATAATATTGACGAATTACAAGTAGAAGATTTTAAAATGACAGATTCTGATGATAACTTTGAAGTTCAATTAAAGACCAGTCCCATCACTGTGGTTCAATCCTTATTGGAGAGATATGATTGGATCAGCATCCCAGATGATTCGATTATTCCATCTTTAGCTTGGGATATAAGACTTCCAGATTGTAAAAACAAATTTGTTATTGATGTACCTACTTTACAATGTGCAACTAATGAGTTTGATATTAAAGACGATATCCATATAAGTGTCGGTAATCAACTAGGTGGACCCTTACCAGACAAATTAATGACACATGTCTGTAATTCAGATGGAGAAAATGCCGTTACACCCTTAACAAATATACTTAACGCAGTAATGAATTCCTCGAAAGAGGTTGTCATTCAGGCTCGAGGTTCTTATATTGAACCAAAAAGGACTCAACATTTACAAAATATATTGGTACCTCCAGATATCTTGAATTTAGTATTAGGGGAGTTAGATTATTTTCCAATATCTTCAAATATGAGTCTCAATATAACTGACGTAATTCAAGAAGTTGTAATTGAAGATATGATTCTAAAATGGATTGACAGTAGAATACGTTTGGTGGGAACCATGACTATTTCATTAAATATGTCATTTTACGAAACACAGGAAGAAAAAATATCTGTTCATAGCATCAAGGGAGATCTACAAGTATACCACGAAGGAAACCATTTCCTATCTATTCCGATGAAGGTATGGACAAATTCCACTTCTAGAATACTACATCATGACAATAGCGATAATAATACGTACATGGAAATAACATTTGATATTAAAGATGACGAGTTAGAAGTTGTAGATAAAATGGCATTATCAAAATGTATGAACGAAGTATTCTTTTTAGGCGAATCATCAGTTTCATTCGATAGTGTTTTAGACGTTGTTTCCGACAGTGTACTCGGCGAAATAGTCCTCAGCGGTTTAAAATCTAGTGGTGAAACATTAATACATTAATCAATTAAAAGTACATTATTATATTATATATTCTACATACATCATTTTTAATTTTAACATCTGACATCAAATTAATCATCGTTCTTTGTTTCGGATGTACCATTGAATGGCGCGCGAGGGGAAATGGCCTTTAGGAAAGTAAAACTCTATTCCATTATTAGGGACTTAATAAAAGAATAACAATATAGTTTCATATAATTGGAGAAGTATACAATTCGCATATGTACACTCGAGACGACAAAACTAGAATTACAAATATTATTATTCCTTAATGAAATCAAGTATATTCAGGATATTTCCGCTGTTTTCCCGGACCAGTAGGCATATCTCTACAACAACAAAACCGAGAGCATCTTGGTCGATCCTTTCTCAATATAAAGGGAGGATTTTATTTAGTTCAGCTCTGGGGGCAGGGATTGTTGTTTACAATACAAATGACTCAGTAAATGGGTTTGTTAAGCATATATATTTCACAAACCAGAGAGTTGGAGTCGCTGCCCAGGCTACAATTCGATGTTTTTATCATTATAAAAAGCTATTAAACACAGAATTCGAGGATAAGGACCTAAGAGCTATAGAATTAACCAAATGTCACAAGATGTGTGCCTTAATTACTATGCATGCTCTTCGTCAAAACGGTGGTATTTTTATTAAATTTGGCCAACATATAGGTGCAATGACTTATTTACTACCTAAGGAATGGACAGAAACAATGATTCCATTACAAGATCAATGTCCAGAATCTACTTTAGAAGATATTGATAAGATGTTTCAAACAGATCTCCACACGAATATAGAAGATATGTTTATCGATCTTATTCCAAAGCCAATTGGGGTAGCCTCATTGGCTCAGGTTTATGTCGGTACCTTAAGAGAAACTGGTGAACGAGTTGCAATCAAATGTCAACATCCAGAATTAAAAGAGTTTATACCTGTTGATGTTATTTTAACTAAAACAGTCTTCCGTCTGATGGATCTTGTTTTCCCAGAGTATCCATTAACTTGGTTAGGTGATGAGTTACAATCTTCGATATACACGGAGTTAAACTTTGTTAAAGAAGCTGAGAATGCAACGAATACATTAAATTACTTTAGTAAATTCACTAAACTTACAGCGTTAAAAGTTCCAAAAGTGATTAAAGCACAGAGAAGAATCCTAATAATGGAATACGTCGAAGGTAAAAGACTTGACAATATAGAATATATCGATGCAAATCATATATCAAGAGCTGAGGTATCTGCTTGCCTCTCTCATATTTTTAATAATATGATCTTTACACCAAATGTTGGATTGCATTGTGATCCACATGGTGGTAATTTAGCAATTAGGCCAGTGAAACCTACCCGTGAAAACCCTCATAACTTTGAAATTATTTTATTTGACCATGGTCTTTATAGATTTCCAGAGACTCAAATGAGAAGAGACTATGCCAAGTTTTGGCTAGCATTACTTGATCAAGATCAAGAAAAGATGAAGATATACGCTAAGAAATTTGCAAACGTACCAGACGAACAATTTCCATTATTTGCAGCAGCTATTACAGGTAGAAGTATTGATATTGCATTGCATTATGATATTTCAAAGAGAAGAAGTAACGAAGAAATTGAGATGATGACTATGGGCTTAATGGAAGGCGATTTCTTACCAAATTTGATGAGTATTCTGTCCAAGATCCCTAGCATAGTATTACTAATTTTAAAGACAAATGACTTAACAAGATACTTGGACGAATGCTTAAAAAGTCCATTGGGTCCAGAGAGAACTTTTCTAATTATGACCCAATATTGTGCTAAGACGGTATACCAAGAGGAATGTGAGGAAAACGATGTAAACTACGGAAAATGGTCTTTAAAATGGGTGGTACACTCGTTAGGCAGTTTTATAGTTTATGAAAAACGTAAGAATCAATTGTTTGTTTACGACTGTCTTCTTTGGTGGAGGAACTTATTCACTGAGTCGATGATTTGACTTCTAGCATTTTGTAAATAAAAATTAATAAATTACTATATACATATATTCGAATTTTAAAAAGATATTAAACAACTACAGGTGTGTTTGTTGTGAGTGTTCCTATTTATTTATAAGTGTGAGCTTGGAGCTGTTGATGATATAACCTGAGAATTTGAAATCTGCGCATTAGCCGTTTTGGAGGGTGATATATACAATGAAGAGTGTGTAGTCTTGACTCTCAGTTTATCGCCACATGTTTTCAGCTTCTTAGTCGGGGTTGGATCCTTTTCTATTATGCCACTATGTTTTTCCTCAATCACTTGTCGTAAATCATGGATTTCGTGTTCCAGTAGGATATTTTGTTCCAAGAAATTATCAGTTTCTGCTTGTAGATTCGTTATCTTATTACAAAGAAATTGTTTATCATTGTTTACTTGATCGATTTCTATCTCAAGCTGTATGATTCTATTGTTCTTTTGTATTAACTCCGTCGACAGGTTCTGTATCACAGATTCCATCTCATTTTCATAATCTTTACTAGCATTGTTTATCTCATTGATCTGATCCTGTAACGATTTGATAATAGACAATGCCCTTGGTAGATCGATATCCATGCTTAACCACTATTCAGATCTCAAATCATATACAGGCAAGAGAGGATTCAAACCAAGATAAAAACATCTTCTACAATAAATCGATTTTGCATAAGCATATCACATTAAAAACCTCGCGGAATAACTAATTATCTCTGTTCAAGAAGAAGAAGAAGAAGTAGCAGTAAATCGACTTCTACATTAAACTTCAGCAAGCGGAGAAATTCCATCCCACAGGCAAAGGTACATTACTGGCAAACATTTAGAACAACAGTTTATCGCTTCCATTAGAATATTCCCAAAGCCTGTATTGCAAATCTCAATAGTAAAGTAAGTAAGGCTTCTTGCTTATGTAAGTCCTTATAATACAAGAATCCAGTTTTCTAATGTGCTACGGACTTTTCTGTGTAGTTTACCCGGTTTATTATGGTAACAATTTTTTTACGAGAAAACGGAAAAAATTTACGGAATGAGAGGAAAACAAAAGATGGTATCTATAAGTGCTGAACTGATCACATCAATAATTCTTGGCTTCTATTCTTTCGAGTTAATAAAGTTACCTATACGCTAGGCATATATAATTAACACTAAAACTTCTTACGACTTTATTGTTCAAGAAGATCAAGGTTTCGATACTATCAGTTGTAAACTACGTTCTGAAGAAATAGGATCCGTCCCGTCTCGCTGGAGTGTGAATTTTGGGAAAGAAGATATTTTTTATCAGTTTAAAACAAGTTAAGTTAATACTCATACTATATAACTGGTATTTTCCGAAGATTATAATATTACATACTAATCAAAAGCATGTCCAATAGAATCCCGCCTTTAACCGTGGCTCCAAATAGTGCTGCGAGTACTCCTATGTCTCACAATAACGCCTCAGATACAATGTCTAATTCTGCCACTCAGGCATCAAGCCCTAATAGCATGGACAAGAAGATGAAGAGGAAACGTAATAGAATTCCTTTGAGTTGTACTATCTGTAGAAAGAGAAAGGTTAAGTGTGATAAGATTCGTCCTCATTGTAACCAATGTACAAAGACTGGTGTAGCCCATTTATGTCACTACATGGAACAATCTTGGGCTGAAGAAGCTGAAAAAGAACTATCGAAAGAATCTGAGTTGAAAAATTTACGAGAAAGAGTTAAGTACTTAGAAAAAACTTTAACTAAGATTCATTCTACTTCAAACTCAAATACAGTGGCAAATACCCCGGATAATATGATCACTAGTCCTGCCAGTAATTCGTCGCATATTATTTTAAACGATACTAATAATAACTTAAATGGTTTAAACAACCAGAACTTGGGTATTACCGTCGGTGGGAACCATCCAAGTAAAAATAATCCAAAGGATAAGTATGATAACGATGAACTAGATTTGACTAAACAATTCGATATGTTACATATCAAAAATAATGGTACTATTCATTTAGGTGCTACTCATTGGTTGGCTATCATGAAGGGTGATCCATATTTAAAACTTTTATGGGGTCACATCTTCAATATTAGAGAAAGAGTTAATGACTGGTATTCACAAAGATTGATAGTAAATAAGCACTCGAAGAAGATTCAAACTTTACCACAAAACATGAATAAATGTCCAGTTGACTACAAGAAAATACAAGCTGAAACTCAAGAAAATACAGCATCAAACAATGCGCCACCAATAACACAAAATTCAACCAAATCTGGTTCTGACATTACTCCACCTCATCCTCTACCGGCTGGTTCTGATGGTGACATCAGAAAATGTCCAGTTGCTCATAGATTTGCGGCTGACAAAGCAAGTGCTGCCGAACCTACAGAAGAACCTACCAGTTTACCTGTTGCTCCTCATCCATTACCTGACGGTTCTGATGGTGACATTAAGAAATGTCCTGTTGCACATAGATTCATGAATAACATTGCCGTTAAGGACGAAGAGAAAGCTATGGATGAAACCATGCCAAACTACTACGTTAAGAAATCTGGTGAACAAGAAGAAACATCTACTGATACAGCCCAAAAGACATTACCTTCTTTCAAGAAATTAACTTCTAAATGTTTACCAACTGACGCAAATAAGAATACCCATCCAAGCAAATTACCAAAGAAGAACACAGAAATTGCTACTAACATTCAAGACACCATGACTTACGACCAAATTATTGACGCAGTTACTGCCTCATTACCACCAAGAAACATAATATTCCTATTCGTTGATAAATTCTTCAAACACATTTATCCTATCATCCCTATTATTGATGAATTAAACTTCAAAAACCATTTAAATCAAATACTGACTGAATCACCAACTAATCCAAATTCTATCGAATTGAAATTGACTAAGTCTTCAGACTACTGTAACTTAGGTATTATGATTATTATTTTAAGATTAACTTGGTTATCATTACCAGCTAACAGATGTGAAATCAATTTAGGTAACACAGAGTTAACTAACTCATACTTAGCATCACACTTAAACATTAACACAAGTTCAAATAGTAGGGAAGACAGTCTACTACTAAAGTACGAAACCACTATGGAATCATTAACCTTAGTTAAGGATTACTTGATTAAGTTTGACAAGATTTCGTCTATCTCAAACAATAACATTAATTTAAGTACCATCCAGTTTGCTATTTTCTACAAAGTCTATATGATGAACTCACCAACAGAAGGTTTCACAAATAAGAGAAACTCAAATTTCCACAGTATTAGTGATCCAAGTTCTCATGACAGTGAATTAAATCAAATTCTTCTATCTTCAATTATTCAGATGGCATTCAGTTGTGGTTTACATAGAGATCCAGATAATTTCCCTCAATTAAATGTCGTACCAACTTGCGCACCAAGTAGTGCTAACAATGGCACAACTTCGAATGGCTCTGCTACAAATTCGACTTCAAACTCAACTACTAATTCTGCCTCTGATTTTGCATCCAGCTCTGCCAGCGCTAGCGCTGCTGGATCTAATGATGCTGCTTCAGGTTTACGGGATAACCAAGTCACAACTGAAAGATTCAAGCATACTTGGAGAAAGATCTGGTACTTCATTGTTCACTTAGATGTTCAACAATCATTAACTCTAGGTGCTCCAAGATTGTTAAGAAACTTAAAGGATTTCAGTGATACTAAACTACCATCTGCTTCAAAGATTGATTACGTTCGTGATATTAAGGAATTGATAATCATTAAAAATTTTACTTTATTCTGGCAAATTGATTTAGTTATCATTTCGGTATTAAACAATATCTTAAATGTTTTCTCGGCCAAGAACGTCAGAAAATTCGAATTAGATTCATTGATTCAATCTTTGTCTAATTTAACTTACGCTAAGAAAAGTATTAATGAAGTCATCAATGATCTGATTAACAGTGGTTTGTTAACAACCTCTGAAGGTTCTGTTAACTATCAAGATTACACAGATGAAAGTTACAGTTTACCAAGTCTAGAAGAGATTATCTCAAGCACTGCTACTCCATTCAATAATTCAAGCTCATCTACTCCATCATCAAGTATGGGTACTCCATCATCAACTGCCGGTGCTTCACCAGCTTCGGTATCTGGTAAGAAACATTCTTCATCATCTGATAAGAAGTTTGAACTACCTCATGAATCTACTACAAAGGCATTATTCTTTACCAAACATCTGACTTTAAGAATGTTACTTTATATTTTGAACTATATCCTATTTACTCACTACGAGCCAATGGGTGGTCAAGATAGTGGTACTATCACATTAACAAAGAATTATGCTCAACAAACATTAAACTTTGCTATGGATGGTTACAGAAACTGTTTGATTTTCTTTAACAATGTAAAGAGAGAGAAGGTTAACAATCATTCAACAATTTTCGATTACGTCAATATCTTATTAACTCCTCATTGTTTAGATAACGGTCATAGAGCTTTACAATTTTTAGTTTGTTTAACTTTACGTTCTAAATGTGGTCCAATCGGTGGTATGAAAGAAAACATATTTTCCAGTAATAGCAGTGGTGGTGAAGATTCTGATAGTGAATCTCACAGTAGTGAAACAAATTCTGCATATGGTGGTACTGGTGATCCATTAGAATTGAGTTCTAATATGATCAATAATATTGTTTTGGATTCAGTTGCTGATTTCCAATTAGCTAGCATTTTAATTTCAAGAATGCAACTGTTTCAAAAATTAACTAAGCAAATTTCAGTTCAATATCCATACGCAGCAAGAACTTCTAGGTCCACTAGTTTCTTCATTACATTATTAAGTGGTACTTCTAAGAGGAACGATTTCAACTTAACTACTTGGAAGCATCCAAAGATTTCGGGTTTCTTCAAAAATGTTCCTTCGTTAATCATGTCTGGTAGCACTGACCAATTGAAGAGATGTCCTGTTTATCAGGATGCTTTAGGTTTCATGGGTCCTAAGATGTCATCCGCTCCACAATCAACCCAGTTGCCTCCAATTAGATCTTCTTATAAGCCAATCACATACACGAACAGTAATATTCGTAAATTAGAACAACAGGCTCAAAGAGATGCAGGTGATAAGCGAAGAAAGTTGAATGGTCAAATGGCCACACCTGGCTGGAACCAAGGTAAGTCTCAAGCTGGCATGCCAAATTCAAGTTCGTTGTCTTCATCATACTTAAATATTGCTGGTATGCAAATGCCAGTGGCTGCTAGGGGCATGGGTAATCCAAATAGTTTGAACGGAAACCTTTCTGCATCAAATGGTAACAACTATGGTCAAAATGGTAATGGTACTCCTTCTGCTAATGGTAACTTAATGATGCCAGTTTCATCACCTAGTTCAGTTCCATTGCCACCTCTACAATCTGGACCATTCAATAGTGATGGTCGTCCAACCCAAATACCTCGTAATGCTAATATTATGAATAACGGTATTATGGGTCAAAACTCAGATTTAACACCTAATTCAGATGATTTCTTCGTTCAAAACTCTAACTTCGGTGATTTGTTCGATACAAACAATGTCATGGCTGCTATTAACGAATTTAATCCAATTGGTGACATGGGAGGTTCAAACGTTGGTTCGGTAGATAACTTTATCCAAGCTAACGGTATGAGTATCGGCATGATTAACCAGGGCGTTAGTAACTTCGATGCCAATAATGTTAAGATTAACATGAACATGATGGGTAATCTAAGTGGCAATAGTACCTTAGGTTTAAACAACGGTATCCCACAATACGAAAACAACAATGGTCTTTCAGCAAATATATACGATAATGTCACCAACATAACTGGTACTATGCCAGTTGGTTCTGGTGGTATGATGAACCAAAATATGGATTCTGGGTATGTACCAAAGATTGAAGATGGTTTTACTGAACTACAAGATTTCACTATTTGGGATTAATTTCTATATCATATAAATCTATACGTATCAAACTACTTAATATATTTTCATATTTTTTAATCGAAACAAACTTTAGTTTAAATTATAAATAAAAGATATATGTTTGTCAGCTGACCTCTGAAAAAGTTTCAAGATGTAGTGCTTCATTATAACAACATCTATTCTTCAATATATAATAATATTTGAGGGGGAAACTAGCAAACATTCCTTCATTTTACTATTTGTTCAATTTCAATAGGTAATTAAAAAAATTAAAAAGAAATGGACGAGTTGGGAATCGAACCCAAGACCTCTCCCATGCTAAGGGAGCGCGCTACCAACTACGCCACACGCCCGTAATTTCTTGGGAAACATGCAATTTTTATAATTTTATGTCTACCAAATAATATTTCCAAAAATTAATCATTTTAACTTAAATAGTCTATATAAACAATATAGCTTAGCTATTATATCAACTAAAATGTATTTTCATACCTTTTTTAGTCTCTGAGGAACATGCTTTGCGATTATTATAATTTTGCAAAATCGAAATCTTTAAAAAGTATAGTACTACGTATAGTATCTTCTTAATTCTTAAGCGAAGGCACATTTTAACTACTATTGGTCTTTTTGTATAGCAGTTTTATTATTTCAAACTAGATAAAGCATTCTCCACGGTATTTTCGATTCTGTTCAATGTGTCTTAAAAAGCACTTAATAAGATTTTAAGTATTTGTATTAATAAGGTTATCTCTAAGCACTTATCGGGAACCAAAACATTCCATTATCAATATTTGTGCAAATGAGAACTTGCTTGTTTTAATCTTTGTACAATTAGATCCTTCGATTTTTAGAGTTGGGGAGTGAATCAAATCTTTTAATAAATTAGTAATTCTTGAATTAAAAAACTTTCTATATGAAGTGCCCGAATAAAAGATAACTACCTCTTTCTAATAAACCTCATTTGAAGTTAAATTCTTTGTTTTTAAAGAATTTCTTCATTAGCTGCTATTGTATGGCATCGCAAATGAAGGAAATTTAAGTAAACAAAATTAAATTTAAGTTTAAACATGATGGAATAAAAGAACAAATATAACCAAATACATATGCCAACTGATGGATAAACGAAAGAATACCTCAGAATGGTTAGGCAACTCTCAAAAGAAGCCAAAAAATAATGAAACTCGCAATGATGATGGTGCTATGACCAAGAGATATGGTATTGGTGCCAAGCTGCTGTCCCAAATGGGTTACCAAAGTGGACAAGGTCTTGGTGTAAATAGCAGTGGTATCGTGAACCCAATAGAACCAACGCAGACGCAGTCTTCGTCTAATAGACGTGTTGGGTTAGGAATGTTGTCTCTCAGCCAGGCAATTAATGATGATGAATATTTTACAAGCTCTGAAGAAGAAGACATACTCAAAAACAATGTAGTTACATTCAAAATGTCAAAAGAAAACCAAAGCGGGACTTTAATAGATAGTTATAAGACAGATATTGTAAGAAAGTTGAATAACTTGAAATTAAATGGAGTTCTCGACATTGAAAAGGAAGATGATTCCAAATTTCTAACAGAATTTCAAGAAAAGTTTAAAATTAGTTCCGATTTAAGTAATAAAAAGGAAGATATTGTTTCTAGGCTAACAAATATTAACTCGATTGTAAATCAATTGAACTTGTTGGAGAAACAAATTCCATTACTAGAAAATGATATTTTAGAAGTTAAAGAATATAGGGATATTTTAGCAAATCTTAGAAATAATAATAACGCAGACAAATTTATCAGGAACGTCAACGAAATTATGAAATTATCAAACAACAACCTTGTGGATAGGTTAATATCTGAACAAGTAAGGCAAACTTTTAGTGATTTTGATTGGAATATTAATGATAATAAAAGTTTAGTATTGACTTCTTTGAATATGTTAATTGAATTATTGAAATATAGATTTGATATAAAAGACGGTCATCTTAATAGAACTCAAACTGAAATATTTAAAGTTATTTACAATAAGTTGATACCTTATTTGGAATCATTTGAAGTTAGCAACGAGAATTCAGAGATCAACTTTATTATTACACTGCTAATAGACTTTGAAACAATTTTATCGTACATTAATTGCTATAGCAATATATTGGATACTTATATCATACCTAAATTGATAAGTGGGTTGAATAAGTGGAATTTAAGCAAAGATAATGAACCGAGCATAAGTCCCAGAAACTGGATGTTTGATTTTATTATTGTAATTGATAGCACATCGAATTTAAAGTTACAAGAGATAGTACAAAATAAATTGGTAGAATTTTGCAAAGATTGGGATTATAAAAAATCAAAAGCATTGAATCTAAAGGATCTTATCTTTTTTAATGAATTTCTAAATGGTGGAACTGCCGATGGAAATAAATTTTACGAAATAAGCAGGAAATATTTTCTTCATAATTTCTTGGGGAACTTTTGGGAATCCTATTTTGATCCTTTTTTAGAGTTAGAAGAATTTAATGACATTGTAAATGAAAGCCAATCAAATAGTGATTCACTTGTGGCTATTAGAACTCTTCGATCATATGCATATTTATTTCATCCTACTGATTACAAGATAATAATTAAGTCTACATTCAATGAAATTAATAAGATATTATATCAATGGTTACTATATGCTGAAGACTCCAATAAAGTTAAAGCTATATCATGGTTCAAATGGTTCATTAATAATTCATATCAAGATCCATTGGCAGGAAATGTTGAATTAAGTGAAATCAGAAAGACGGATGATTTCTTACGGAATTGGGAAAAGGATAAATCAAAGCATATCGTGCCAATACATGATGAAACATTCGATCTGTATGAGGAACTAAAGACAGTTCAAAGTGATATTATTGAGATTAATGATGAGAGTGATGTTAATAGTGATATACATAATATACCGATGAGAAAAGTGCTTCCAACATTTCGAGAAGTTGTTGAAGACTATTGTGAAGAGCATGGTTATCAGATTGAGAAGTTAGCTAATAAGTATACAGAACTGGATTATGGTAAAAATAGAAGCAGTTTAGTACCTATTTTCAAAATATCCAATGATATGAACAAATCTAGATACATTGCTATTAAGGATGATATTCTTTGGGTAAGGCAAGATGACGACAAATATGTACCAATGTATTTATTGAAACTGGAACTATGATAAAGTATACAGATATTTGAGATTGTTTGTAATTTATTATTTACACGAGCTTGCAGTTATAAATTATTCATCGTCTATATAAGAATTTATTTAATTGCTTTCAGTTAATTCGATCTGTTCAACTAAATCATCATTGATTGTTTCGTTAGATGGTTCTGCAATAGACCCATTTTCTTCTTCACTGGATCGAATTTCTTCAGCTAGTTCATCAATAGCTGCTGCATCATCTTCATCTTTCAATTGATCAGCATAATGTTCGGGGTACTTTCTGAAACAAGTTTGCATAGCTTGGAATTTGTCAACACAGTCAATACCCTTTGGTTCAGATTCTGAGTAAATGAAACATGAGAAAGCTTCTTTAAATTCTTCACCACATGGACCATCAGCCATACCACCTAGACATGGACAATCCCAGTTAATTTCACCAGTTTCAGGATCATAAGCAGCTTCCCTCTTAGCTTCTCCTTCTAGTTCTCCTAGTTCTTGAGTTTCCTTAATAATGATTTGTTCTTCATCACTAGTTAGTTCTTCGGAAATCGAGGACTCGAGTATATTTTCGTTATCATCAGTTAATTCATTCTCTAGTACTGGTTCTTCTATGATCTCCACTAATTCTGTTTCAATAGTCTCTATCTTCTTTGGTTCAGGTTTCTTATATGGTTGAACATAATAGACAGCACCTATGGTAGCTAAAGCACCCATTGCAAAAGCCCACTTCTTATTAATTGGTTCACCATCAGTGTAACTATGCTTTGTAGAGAGGAAATTACGGGTTACTAATGGAATCCCACGACGAATTAGGGGACTTCTAGTAGTGGTCAAACGGACATTTCTTGCTAATACTTGACGATACATCATTAATATCAATCTTTAATTTTATTTTATTTCAATAATAACTTTAATAGCACTAGTTACCTATCTATTCCTCAAGCTAGATATGGAAAAAAACTGAGCTGTTATCAAGGTTAGCTTTAAATGTTAAACTTTAAGATAAATCTATTAGCTTATTCCATTATTCGGTTCCTTAGTCAGCCAATTAAAGAGCAAAAGAGGGTAACCTTCGAAAATTGAGATTTTCAAAAAATAATTTGAAAATAGAAAAACAAAAATAAACGACCCCAGTGAGGGTTGAACTCACGATCTTGCGATTAACAGTCGCACGCCTTAACCAACTTGGCCATGGAGTCGTATTTTTATGTTTTCTTGTGCAAAGAATATGGGTAAAGTTAACAATATTTCTTTGTTTGTAAAACCTTCAAAGTGGGCTCATATGTTAATAAATAAGTAATAGATCAACATATATAGCACAATTTCACTGTGCTTTGAGGTAAAGTATGGTAATTTTTACATTTATACAAGAGTTAGTATGTGTCGTCGGTAGTGATTTAGATTTACACCGCAACTGAAATATAAAGATCATCTTATTTATATGCATAGAACAATATTGTAAAGGCTGAAATTGTCGAATTGTTTATAATTTATAATATACAAGTTAGATTCAGGATTGGATCATATTCGGTTAGAATAGTTTTAACTTATTGTCTAAAAGAGTTAGGTCTCATTGATAAATCAATTGGGTTTTTTTTCCATTTTAGTCGAGTATCTGGTTTATTTCCATCTGGGTCTAAATTTAATAGATAACTAAAATAAGCCTTTTTTTAAAGAAAATACTTCAAACAGAAAGTTGTAACCATATATTACCTTTTGCTGGTTAAATTGTAACATTTGTATATTCAAGAAATGTATCGTAATAATTATATCGACGGTACCAATCGTCGATCACCAGAAAAGAATCATGACAATATACCACTACCTAAACTACCTCCATTACATACCAGAAGATCGTTTACAGAGAATCCAAATAGAAATCCTAATAATCCAATAAATACTGAAGAACAGGCAAATTACCAGCAACGCATACGACATGTTGCTCCAAACTCCAGAAATCCAGATACAAGATCCGGTTTTTCAAGTACATCTACCCCAAGTAGGCACAGAAGACCTCCACCTCCGGCATTACCTAGTACGTTTACTCCACCAAGTTCACCTAGATCTGGACATAGGGTTTCAAGTCAACCCAGAGATCCGTACAATTTACCTTTTGTAGGTGAAACTTCTGTTAAAGATCAATTATATCATAATATTAGCAATAATTATGACCAAGTAAGTGGAAATAAGGTCTATAAATCTCCATTTGTAGGCGAAACAGATGCAGACTCCGTTCCAAGTTCCCCTATTTACCAGCCAAATCATGACATAAAATCAGATCATAGAAGACATACCCCACTGTCGTTAGGTGGCTCAGAAAATAATCGATTCCTTTCGAATAATTCGGAATTTCTCCGAAATGTTACCCCAGGTAGTTACCAGAGCTCTAGTGGAACCCCAATTGATAATGATATTGGCTTTTATAATATGCCACCTCCACCACTATCAAATTCAAGAAATATAAGCAGTATAAGTAAGTCATCCGATGGTGTCGAAAGTTTTTATTCCGATTCTAATTACACTTTCAATAATTCAAGCGCTAGACATAGCAGTTTTAATTCGGTTCTAGGCGGTAGACCATTAGAAGAAGTACCCAGCATTACAGCACCTACACATCCGTTTCATATTGATCTATTAGATGAAAACAAATTATACCAATGCTATAGTGTTTATATGCTGTCAGATATTTATGAATGGATTCTTAAGATCTATTTTGAATGGTTCAACGAATACGTTTTCGGGAAGATCGAGTTCTATCAAGTTGTACAGAGATTACTAGAATTTCAAATGCCAAATACATTTGATCAAGATATAATAGACTCCAATGTTGATAAAATTATCAGTTCACTTGTCCTACAAAATGCTGTAAGATTTGAAAGAAATAATTCCTTAACCACAGAAAAAATTGATGAAAATAAAACCAATATGGATTATGACGTTACCATTATTATTGGTGGGTTAGATATACAAGGTATCTTTACAGAACTACTGCCGTGTTATTCGTTTGCAGACACAACATATGGTCCAGAAAATACTGCATTGTGTTATTCATTCACTTGTCATAATAGACATACAGGAGACAAACGCAGAGATATAAAAATTGCAGATATTATTAAAAAGCCTGTTGGACTGTGGACTGACTATTGGCATATAACCTCTGAAGAACTTTCAGAGATTAATCCTCGAGAGATTCAGAGACAAAGTTTTATTTTTGATTTAATCATTTTAGAAGAAAGATCATTAAATATGGCTAATGCTGCTGTTGATATTTATGGTACTAGATTTGATCCCTATCTATTACCAAATGAACCAAAATTTGCAAGTCTTGCATTTGATGTGTTTAAACCAATGATTGAATTACATAAAGAGTACTTATTAGGTCCTATTTTCAGGAAAATAGAAACCAAGGGGAAATTTATTGATGGTATTGGAAAAATTTATTCAAAATGGTGTTCTGAGGCTCGTGAACCGTATCTAAGATATGCGACATCTATGGCAACTGTACATGAAGTGATTAGATGGGAGAAAGACCACCAGACAAAATTTGCAACTTGGTTGAATGAAGTAGATCACTGTCCAGAAATTACCCGTTCTAAGATGTATTACGATGTTATCTTTTTTGGTGGTTACTTTAAATCTTTACAGAATATGAGTGTCACCCTAAGCTCCATTTTGAAAGTCACCGATCCTTCAATGGAAGATTATGATTATCTAAAGATGGTTATCGTTGATATTGAAAAATTAAGTTCCGATGTAGATAAAACCCATGGTGATGCAATTGATCGTAGAAAGCTGACTAGATTTGCTAAGCAATTAACCTTAAACACGAATAGTAACAGTAATACTGTTGCTTACGTTAACGTTTCGTCCTCTGAAGGATTATCAACAGATTCTGGGAGCAGTCAGGATAGATTGGACCTTGGTCTTGATGATCCAGATAGAAAATTACTTATGTTAGGTAAGGTGGGGAAAAAGAGAGAACTGTGGTTAGACCCAACACCTGTTACAATTGCGTTGCTAGATAACTATCTTTTGATAACAGAGTTGGTTATTAAAAATGACATTAAGATTTACAAACTGATAGAAAGACCTATTCCAGTGGACTATTTGAACTTAGAGAAGAAGAGAAAACACGAAGAAGTACAAAGTCTAATTTCTAGTACTACAAGGGAATCCTTCTCTAGAGATAGTGTTCCATCAACTCCATACAGTTCAGTTAGACCAAATTTATTAAATGCAGCATCAAATGTCTCAAGATCACTGATTGCAACAAATGATAAAGAAAGAAGAACAGGAATATCGAATGCTCAACCAGATGAATCTGAGTTATCATTTAAAATTAGAAATACGGCTACAAATGAGTCTTTTACATTTATTACATCAAATTTGAACGAAAAAGAACAATGGGTTAAAAGCATTATGGAGAGCTTAAAAAGTAATGAAACAAATAATAATGTTCTTGACTTTGAGGTTGTATCAACCCAGTTTGTATATTCTGATAAGAATGCTCCTGTTAATCTACCTGTTGCTCCAGAGGGTTCGGAAATAGATACAGCTCTAAAGCAATATGAAATGAGAAACCAAACAAATCCAAACCTAGATCAATTCCTGTTAGTTACAACTATTATATGTACAGAAAAATTCACATATGAAGGTAAAGTATTCGTTTTGGTTGCGACAACTAATGGTATACTTGTCAGGTTGGAGGATGATATAGAAAAGAATTTTGTTAAAGTTATTCAATGTTGTTTTGTGAGGAGAATGGAAATTAACCAAAAGCTGGGACTTCTGTTTTTATTAGATGATAGAAATCTTTGTTATTTCAATATACCAAGTATATTTGGTGCTTATTACGATCACAAAAAATATCTTTCCAATAACTTAATAGTTGGTATAGTATTGAAAGAAAAGGTTGGCTTCTTCAAGCTTGCTGAGGATTTTGGTAACTCTAAGCATCTGTTCTATGAAAGAAAGGGTAAAATAATATTATTAACGCCAGAATTTGATCATCTGACAAAAACTTTCAAGTATTTTAAAGAATATAAAGAATACAAATTACCAGTGGGGACATTATCAGGTACGTTGTCAAAATTAGAAATATTAGACATTGTTATATTTAAAAAATGTTTCATTATCTGTACTTCTAAGGGAACCATACTATTTCAAGACTCGTTCAACGATGAAGGTATCAACTTACCTACTTTTTTAAATGATTCTTCTATGGATGAATATTCTAGTTCCTGGCACATTGGTTCTAATTTATTCTCTCCAACTATTGAATCATCTTCTAAAAAGGATTCCTCGAAACGGAAAATGGCTGAATACGTAAAAAGAGACATTATTACAAGAAAGACAAAGCCAATAACATGTTTCCAACTAAATGACGATAAAACATTCCTAATTATCTACGATGAAGCAGTTGTAAAGATTAACTGTCACGGTGAAGTTCCAGATTGGACAGAAGATATATTAATTTTAGATTTCTACTGTACAGGTGCATGCTATTTTAAGGGTCATTTGATCCTAATTGGTGACAGTTTGATACAAATTTACAATTTGAGAAATCCAAATGTTAAATTAGGTAAATCAGTCCCAAATCAAATTATTAAGGGTAAAAAAGTTATGCTAATGAGCTCTGAGAGAAAGGATACGTTTACAGTGGTGTTGAGTCACCCAAATATCGCAAGTAGACAACTATTACTAACATGTAATGTTGTTGATTCATAAGGACAATATATATTTATAAATTTTTATAAATTTTCATAATTTAAAAATTAAATTCTCACACAGAACTTCTTTTTATCAATAATTAAAGAGAAATTATAAATAAACGTACTAAACTATAATATATATTATACTATAGAGAGTCTTCTTTATTGCTTAATAAAGAACCCAAGAATGAATCCGATCTAATTTTAAAGTACTTTCCTGTTTCTTAATTAAATAAGGAACGAATAATTTACAATCGATGTTTAAGAATGCCTTAATATTATTTAAGCTTAAATGATTAAAATAAAGTGAAAAAAAAGTTTAAAGAAATTTCAAATTACTATGAAACTATAATAGCATTAAACACAAGCGAGCTGAATAACTTATCGAAATGAATATTGATGACATTGTGAATAACATCATACTTCCGTTATTACAGTGTTCTTTTGTATTCCTATGCTTTTTTGAAAAGTATGTAATTTAATGATCCAATGAATTTAATTAAAGACGACAACATAACTAACAAAATTTTAATATAGCATGCCGGTATGGATTAAATTGACTTGGAGATTTTGTACTATTATAATCATCACGGTCTATCTTGTTAATGAATGGTTCAAAACTCGAGGAATTACAGTGTGGAAGATATTAAACAATATCGAAGACCCTGTTGTCATAATATCTGGAGGAAGTAACGGTCTAGGTAAAAGTTTAGTTTTACAAATGCTACAAAGGTATCCTAATGTAAAAATAATAAATGTTGATATAACCACAGGTTCTTTTGAAAGTTCCAGAGTTATCGAATACAAATGTGATTTCACGGACAAAGTTGAAACCAAGAATACTATTGATCTGATTAAGAAAGAATACGGAAGAAATATAAACCTAGTCATTAACAATGCCGGTATAAGATTACCATTTATGGATGTCAAACAAGTAGAAGAATCTGATTTAGAAAAGGTATTCGCTGTACATTGTAATGCTCCCATATCGTTTATCAAGAATCTAACGCCAGAATTATCTAACACAGAACAACAATGTTATGTAGTTACCGTAGCTAGTATTCTAGGTGTCCTTAACCCGTGCAAAGTTTCCGCATATGCTGCCAGTAAAGCAGCCCTAATTTCATTACATCAATCATACTCTTTTGAACTTGCAGACAAAAATATCTCACATATTCGTACACTTCTTGTACTTCCAGGTCAACTTAATACTAAGATGTTTGGCGGGTTTGAACCACCAAGCCAATTTTTTGCACCTATTGTGAATGCTGATCAACTGGCAACCAAAATACTTGATAGCTGTGATCAGGGTAGCAGAGGAAACCTTCAAGAACCATTGTATACAAAATTTGCTCATATCTTAATGTCCATGCCCTACGTGATCCAAATATTTGCAAGAAAATTCTCAGGTATAGATGACTGTCTTCCAACTGAGAGACAATAGGATATTCCATCATAAAAGATATAGCTACTTCACTATAAAATATATATATATTACTTTATATATCATGTTATATTATACAATTTACTTATATATTTCAGGCGTAGACCTTTTTTGTTTTATAGGGCATCGCGAAATGCACGCTTTGGAAATAAACCATCTGATATAACACACGCTTCAGAAGGGAGATTTAAATGTTTTAATGTAAACAAGAACCACTTAGATTTTAGTTATTAATATCTTCTGTTGATTGTTAGCAATATCTACAGGAAATTCATTTTGAAATAATCCCTGCTACCAATCCGGTAAGATTGAAAGTAGGTTTAATATAATTTTTAAACGACTCATGGATATGGATTCTTTGACACAGGCAAGGATTAATGGGTCCGACAGGGATACCACACCTTCTAAACCGTCTGATAAGAATAATATTGGTAGTAGTGCCAATTTCAAGGGCACTGAGAGACAGAATCCAAAGAAAAGTAAGAGTAAACCTAAGAAAGGGAGCTCTCAGAATAATTCTCAGGAACATTCTACGCGAAGACATGGTCAGTACAGGAGGAAACTACAGAAACAATATGAGTCAGCTAATGGAAACGATCCAATTGAAGGTAACTTTAACACTTCCCTTGAAGAAGAAATCATAGGTGGGAACTTCAAGTTAAGAGGTCGTAAGACACAAGTCTCCATTAAACATTTATTAGATTTTAATTTACCTAAAATAGAAAGAAACTCAGAACATGATTCCAGTCGTCATAGAAAAATTACGAGAATGAGGGAACAAAATCAAGAACATCTACATTTATCTGGTGACTCTTTCATTAATGTTAACTATCGTTTCCTTGTGAAAAATGTTGATGACTATAATGAACAAATGAACAACCCTAACATTCCAATACCAGAAGATAATATTTCAAGGGTAATTGTACCAAAGGGTCAAAATTGTCCTATCTGTTTAGGTGAGGAACCTATTGCACCAAGGATGGTTTCTTGTGGTCATATCTTTTGCTTAAGTTGTCTAATTAATTTCTTCTCAGTTGAAGAAATTGAGAAGAATCAAGAGACAGGATATACTAAGAAGAAAAAATACAAGGATTGCCCATTATGTGGTAATATTGTAAGACCCCAAAGAGTCAAGGCTGTAATGTATCAAGAAGATGACAGGGATTTATCCAATGACTCAGATGTCAACCCTAAATCGGGTTTAGAGACAGAATTGAAATTAATGTGTAAATCTCATGATTTATTATTACCATTGCCGATAAACTTACATCTAGATCCAAAACTGATTGGCAATTATCCAAATTTTAACATGAAGAAGGCTATTCCTTTCGCCCATATAATGAAATGTGATACTACCACTGAGCTTGAAAATTTTCAAAAAGATATTGATGCCATTAGTACACAGTATGAGATTGACAAAGCATTATACAATCAAGATAAAAAATATGTGAATTTAGCAATTGAATCTATAAACGATAAGATTGCAGCTGTATTATCTGATGAAACAGCACAAATTGAACTAGCAGCTTCCAATTCAGAAGATCTACAAAACTTTGTGTTACAAGATAATTTTGACGTAAAAGCTGAGTACGATGATATGAATGCTTTTTTCTTTTATCAGACTGCATTCCAATCCACAACTAAATTTTTCTTATCGCATTTAGATGTTAAGATCTTACTGAGTACTTTCAGCCATTACAGTAAATTTCCTGATACATTAAAAATCCATATTGAAAATGTTCATTACGGTACAATAGTCACAGAACAATTAATACGTCGTTACAAATATATTGGCCACTTACCATTGGGTACAGAGTTAGCATTTATCGATATTGACTGGCGTAAAATAGATTTCTTACCAAAAGAAATATCTGAACAGTTCTCCCAAGAATTGAAGCAACGTCGTAGAGATTATAACAGAAGAAAACAAAAGGAAGATATGCAAAAGAAAATATATCAACAGAAACTAGAAGAAGATCAAATGAAGTTCTATAGAGAAGAAAATAGCTCATATATATCATTGCAAGATTCTTCTGATTTGGAATCAATCAGAAACTCGCCAACCGTACTAGATACTTTAGGCAGTGTGAGTTCTAGAAACATACCTGATAACAACGACAGTAGCAACACTAGTAAAAAAGACTCAAAAAATAAATACAAAGAAACTACTATATGGGGTACTTCAATTTCTGTTATGCAAGATGAAAAGATGTCAAGAGAAAATCAAGAATTTGAAGATATGTTACTACAAAGAATGAAAGATGAAGCTGAGCCTAATGATAACAGCTCTTCCCATAATGGAAGTACCCTACAATTAAAGAATGGTAAGAAGAAAAAGAAGGGTAAAGTCTTGCTGTTCAGTAACAATCATCAAACCATTTAAAACGTCTAAACGAATATTTTGAACTATTTATTATTCCCTAATAACCAAGTAAATAAGATTTATAATCAATTCTATAAGGATAATGCATACACACAACCTTCATCAATATAATCATATCTATATATATATTTGGCGGCATTTTAATTATTTATAGACACTTTCGCTTTTAACAAAAAAAGAACAAAACAAAACAATTTGAAGTCAATTTAATTTTCAATTAACAGTTAGCTTATAGATAGGTTGAATAAAGTAAAGAGGTTCAAGAGAACATACTCGAATATATACAAATAGAATATCATTATGAGTGGTCAATTCGTTCGTGCATCCAAGTATAGACACG
The DNA here is from genome assembly GCA_030579255.1 of Kazachstania psychrophila. NCBI lineage: Eukaryota > Fungi > Ascomycota > Saccharomycetes > Saccharomycetales > Saccharomycetaceae > Kazachstania > Kazachstania psychrophila. The sequence continues at coordinate 82,577 of JAKTQD010000013.1, read as the reverse complement.
TCTTTGGTCAAGCTGCCAAGAAAGAGTTACAATATGAAAATATTAAGGTTACCAACAATGCTTGGGATTCCAACATTATCAAAACTAACGGTAAGTACATTTCTGTTAACTGGAATGCTTCCGGCGGTGGTGCGTTTTCTGTCATCCCTGTCGGTGAAGTTGGTAAATCCCCTGATCAAGTTCCATTGTTCAGAGGTCATACCGCTCAGGTACTAGATACTGATTTCGATCCATTTAATGATCACAGAATTGCTTCAAGTTCTGAAGATGCTAAGATTTGCATTTGGGACATTCCACAAGATTACTCCTTCCATAGCTACGTTGATGAAAATGGTAGTCCAAAGGATATTAAACCTGTCAAGATTTTAAGTGGTCACTCAAGAAAGGTTGGTCACATTGTTTTCCATCCTGTCGCTAAGGATATCCTTGCTTCTTCCTCATTAGACTACTCAGTTAAGATCTGGAACGTTGAAACTGGTGAAAATGTGATCACCTTGAAACACCCAGATATGGTTACTTCCATGTCTTTCTCTTACAATGGTGAGCACTTAGCTACTATTTCTCGTGACAAGAAATTAAGAGTCTGGGATATTAAGAATGGAAAAATTATCAGTGAAGGTCTTGCACATGCTGGTGCTAAGAACCAAAGAGTTACTTGGTTAGGTAACTCAGATAGATTAGCCACAACCGGTTTCTCCAAGTTAAGTGATCGTCAAATTGGTATTTGGGATGCCTTTAACTTGGAAAAGGGTGACTTAGGTGGTTTCTACAATGTTGATCAATCCTCTGGTATCTTAATGCCATTCTTTGATGACAGCAACAAGATCCTTTACCTAGCCGGTAAAGGTGATGGTAATATTAGATACTATGAATTACAAAATGATGAATTATTTGAATTATCTGAATTTCAATCCACCGAACCTCAAAGAGGTTTCGCTGTTATTCCAAAGCGTTTAGTTAATCTCAAGGAAAATGAGGTCTTTGGCTGTTATAAAACTGTCGTTGATCAACGTATTGAATTTGTTTCTTTCCGTGTTCCAAGAAGATCTGAAGAATTCCAAGATGACATCTACCCAGATGCTGCTTCTGATCAAGCAGCTTTAACAGCTGAGGAATGGTTATCTGGTAAATCTGTTGATGGTCCAATCTTAATCAGTATGAGATCTGTTTTCGATGGTACCGCTCCATCTTTCCATGCTGCAGAAAAGCAGGCTGCTCCTGAACCAAAGGAGACTTTAAAGGAAAAGGCACCAGAACCTGTTATCCCAGTTGTAAAGAAGGATGTTGAAAAGCCAAAAGAAGCTTCCACAATTGTAGAAAAATCCTCAACTCCAAAGTCAGGTACTTTAGATGATCTAAAACAAGATAATTCCATCGACAAACTATTGAAGAAGTCTTCAGATTTAGATAACATCAACGATGCAGAAGATCCATCGAAGAGTGCTTCAAACTGGGATGATGAAGACGACAAACCGAGTCCAGTGAAAATTCAAGAAACTGTCAAGGCTATTGCTAATGAAGAAAAGAAGATCGAAACTCCAAAGAAGGTTGAAACTAAGACTGAAGCTCCAAAGAAAGCTGAGGCTAAGACTGAAGCTCCAAAGAAGACCGAAACTAAAAAGGATACAAAGGAATCTACACAGGCTACATCTTCCACAACAGAAACAGCCAGTACTCCAGCTGCTAGTAGTGTTAAATCCTTAGGTTTGAAACAGTCCGTCGAAAAACTATCTTCTTTAGTTATACACTTAGAACAAGTTGTTGAAAAATTAACTAACTCTAATTTAGAAAAGGATGAACGTCTAAAAGCCGTCGAAAAGAAATTAGAAAGCCTAATTCACAAATGATTCTGATTTATGAATAAGGTTTGTATTTTTTTAATGTAATAGGTCTGTCTAATGGCCATTGTCTAAAGTTTTAGGATAGACATGTATGTAACCTAGAATTTTTTGTAGGATTTAAGAACAATTAATATAATAAGAATATATTTAAAATGTAAAGAGTTAACCTGCTTCGATAATAAGGTTTATCTCTTAAATGTGTAAATATTAACTTTCTTAGGGTTCACTTTAGATTGAAATATTTATTTTAGCTATTCTCATCGCCGAATTCCAAAAAAAAATAAGTTTGGTGTTTTAAGTTGCCTAACGTATATACTTAATTTTAAAATTTGATCATAATTAGTGTGATATATTTAATACAACTTATTTATTATAATAATAAACAATTATAAAAACATATCTAAAGGATATTTCATACTTAAGGGCACTGGGAAGTCATTTTTTCCATCTTTATAGAATCATTCTTCCAATTTACAAACAAATTCTGTTTTCTAAAACGTGTAGATTACTTTTAACTATCCTTTACAACAGTACCCAATCAAAAAATAAATTCTATACTAATAGTATTATCACATTTATTTCTCTTATATAGTCATTTTTCTTTACCGCTGCATATACCATAAATATAACTCAATTAGATGGAATCCAATAACCCACAATTAGAGCAGATATACCAAAAGGCAAGAACCTACTTACCAACGATAGAAAAGGTCTATCAAGGAACGAATCAGGATATTGTTGAATCTCAACTATTAGGAGAGCTTCTGAAGCTTTTAGCCGATTTACCCCAAGACTTTCACATGTTCTGTGATCCTGTTCTTGAACCAATCGCAATATTCTGTTTAACTATATTTTCATTCAGTGAACAAGAGACAGCCACATGGCTTAAAAATAAGTTTAATTACACTTTATCTAAATGCGAGAAATGTATTCTGTCGTTTGCTCGTGGTAAATGTAAGATGCTTCAGCATTTTGCCATTCAGAGACATGTTCCCCATGAACACGTCGCCAAATTTAATGATATCGTCTGCCTATGGAGAGTTGAGGCCACAATTCCACGTCTAAAGAAGATTTCTTCCTTAAACGGAACTACTGTAGAGATTACTGATGACATTAGAACGGTTATTTACGAAGCGTTATGCAATCCTCATATGCTTCGATTAAACCAAGATTTCAAGAATCTCTTTAACGTAGTTTTCAAATACTTATATGAAACTAAGTACTCACTATTGGATGTCAATTCAAATGAAACTATAAAAACATTTGTAGCCGGTGTTATTTACTGTTGGTGTGAAGGTACACAAGAACAAATAAACTGGTCAAAAGCGTTTATGACAAAATTACACAAGGACAAATTCAGGATGAGTATCGAAACTGTTACACCTGACATTATAGAAGAAATATCGTTTCATGTTTTATTTCTACAAAACCCAAGCCATTGGAATGATTTTGTTATCTCACAATTTTGGGCTAGACTGATACCAATATTTGGTCTCTTAGATGCAGATGTATTTGAAGAATACTTTATTGTTCCAAAAGATATCGAATCCCTACAAAAGTCTTTTAGATTTCAGTTTGAATCGATATTCATACTTTGGTACAAACACTTAGCCAAAGTATCACAAGATAAGCCACTGGATTTCATGCTGAGGGCATTATATCTATTTCTAGATAAGATGGATGACAAGTTCTGGTTAAAAATCGAACCTTTTACTTTTCATAGTGTTTTAGACATTATATTCGAAAAGAATGCTTTTGTTACCACGTTAGCAAAAGTTCAAAATAATAGAGTGCCAGAAGATGACACAGAGACATATTTTTCCCTGGAGGGATCAATAACAGACCTACTTTCTTGGACATTACCCTTTTTTCATTCATTATCTCCTCCAAGGAGAATTCAAATGGTTAAAAAGGCTTCAATTGCATTCCTAAGGGTTGTAGCAACCTACCAAGACCTAAAACCTATACCAAAGGCATGTCTGATGAATTCATCAACAGCTCTGTTACGAGCCGTTTTAACAATTAAAGATGATGAAAGGGCCGGTTTATATGCCAGAGAAGACTTTCAAACGGTTTTATTTACTAAGAGCGATTCGAGAACCCTTTTGAATAATCCATTGGTCCAAGACATCGTGATAAAATCTGCGACACATGCATCAGATATTTATCCAGGTTTAGGTCAATCAATATATTCTGTTTCTAGATCTGCTATGATGGTGCTCGCAAAATGCATAGATTTTGATATACTTTTACTTTGTCAACGAACTTTTAAACTCTATCGTGGAGAAAGTGTAAGTGAAATCCCATTACCGCTCACTCTTTTAGAAAACTTGAACAAAAATATCAGCCTTCAGTCTTTTGACGAGGGTCCTTTATTAGGTAAGTACTTACTTATATCATTGAGAAACATCAATGGTTTACTTCCAATACCTGGTAATACTACAAGTATTGCCAAACATAATGAAATTGTTGATCACTTTCTTAAACTAGCGACAGATTTAATTGGTAAATTTACTGATATTCTCCCAAATAAACTGTCGGAGGTTCTAACAGATAAAGAGGCTGCCCAAGGGTTTTGGTCATGTATCTTTTCTTCAAATACGCAACTGTATCAAGTTGCAACAAATATTTTATATGATACTTTTGATGTTGAAGGTAGATTGGAGGGTATTCATGCTATCTTAAACAAAAATCTACCTTTCCAGTTAAAAGCTATTATTGCTGTTTTGCAAAATCTAGTGAGATGTGAGTATTACGAACCATGCCCAAGAGCTGTTAGAGTTTTAATGGATATTCTCAGCGCATTTTCGAACCCAATAAGTGGTATATTATCCAATTATAGCTCAATTAAATCCGATGAGACTGATAAAGAGATCACTGTCTTTTGGAATATATCATGGGAATTTTTAGACACAATTTATCGTTGTACATTAACTTGGGCAAGTAAATACGAATATTCTGAATTAGAAAATTTTACAAAGGATACATTGGAATTAAGTCGTTCATTTGTCAATTCATTCAGAGAATTTTCAGACGCCATATCAAATCCAAATGCTGATTTATTTTCCAACGTCCTAAAAGCCTTCAAAAATATGTTATACTGGCTAAGGTTAAGTGATGATGAACTTTTAGAATCATGTGTAAGACTTATTATCAGTACCACCGACTTGGCTCAAGAACGTCAAATGAAATTCGACGATGACTTAATTGAAACAATGGCTAGGTACGCGTGCAAAGCTAAGAAATTTTCTAATAAACTTACTGATAAGCAAACAAGAGAAATTTTAACTAAAGCTAGTATTTTCAACAAGAAACTTGTTGATGATGTTGCTGAGTCAGTTGAAAAGCTTCGTAAAGAGAAAGAATTGTCTAAAATGCAACCTATTTCAGCATCCAACGCTACGAGGTTAACAGGTTCATCTGAAAATAGGGCCGATTTCTTGAAAAGAAAGGCCCTAGCATCATCAATATTAGGCAGACCCAAGGCTTCACAGCCTAAAATTACATCTTTTGGTGTGTTCAAACACGGTACTGATATGAAGCTACATTCCAATAAAGTTGCAAAGCCTCTATCCAAAATGGAATTGGCTAGAAGACAATTGTTAAGTAATAGAGTAATACATCCCCCAAGTTCTTCTGTTTTTAATACAAAATCTAACGCTATCATTAAGAATGATGATAGCAGCAGTGATGAAAGTGAAGATGAAAACAATATTGAGACTGCAAGAGAGTTATTTGCAACAGCAAAGGCTAAGGGTCACGGTATCGAAACTTTAGATATCAATGGTAAGATGATTAAAAAGAATAGTAAGGCCGATCTTGCTAAGATTGAAGAGGAGAATTTAAGGAGAAGACTAAATGTAGATATTAATCCCCTTTATGAAACAATTTTAAAATGGGACTACACTAGACGCAACGAGTACCCAACTGATGGTGATATAGGTGATTATAAAGATATAAAAGATCAATTTTCCTCAGTTGCAGAATATAAAACAACTGTCAAGCCGCTATTATTACTTGAATGTTGGCAAGGGTTATGTGCTGCTCGTGATAGAATTGATAATAATCCATTTAGTGTTATCGTTGGTAATAGGACAGCAATATCTGATTTCTATGAAGTTTACACCTCATTACCAAAGTCTATCCTTGAAAGCTGTAAAATTATGGAATCTGATCTAATTGCTCTTGCCTACTTTCCTGATCTAAGGCCAGGTCAAAGATTAAACAGTAACAGCTTTAGAAATGCTCAACATACATGCTTGGCTAAGATTCGTTCCATAACCCGTACAAAGAATAATAACGTTGATTTGACTCTACGTATCCATAGAGATCATAATTTTTCTAAATTCTTATCACTGAGATCTGAGATTCACGCTATCAAAGTTATGCAAATGACCACAGTTGAAAGAGAATACCAATCTTTGGAAGCTCTTGAGTTTTATGATTTAGCCAGTCAGATATTATCGGCTAAACCTTCCCCAGAAATAGAAGTTTCCCCAGAGGAAGTTACTAGAGTTAAGAGGATATACAAATTAAATACTTCACAAGCAGAGGCTATTGTAAATACTGTATTGAAAGAAGGGTTCTCATTAATCCAAGGTCCACCAGGTACTGGTAAAACGAAAACAATTCTAGGTATAGTAGGGTACTTTTTGTCAATGTCCAAAATGTTACCGACAAATGTTATTAAAGCTCCAACTGATAGCCTAAATATACCACTTGAACAACTATTGAAAAAGCAAAAGGTTCTTATTTGTGCTCCTAGTAATGCAGCCGTGGATGAAATATGTATTCGTCTTAAGGAAGGTGTATATGACAGTAACGGTGTTATATTTAAACCAAATCTAGTCCGTGTAGGTAGGTCTGATGTTGTTAATGTAGCGATAAAGGACTTAACTTTAGAAGAATTGGTGGAAAGACGTCTAACTCAAAAAAACTACGAATTTAATCAAAACCCTGAATTAGAAGAAAAATTCAACTCAGCTGTTGTTAAAAGAAGAAAACTAAGAGACAAACTAAATTCTGAGAATGGTTCTCCTGAAAGTTCATTATCTGTAGCAGATATTACAAAGTTGCAATCAGAGATCAGAGATTTAAGTAAAGAATTAAATGCTCTTGGTAGGGAAAGAGATGAACTAAGAGAAAGAAATTCTTTGAATTACAGAAAGAGAGATATTGACAGACGTAATGCGCAAATGCAAATAATGGCAGGAAGTGATATTATTTGTTCCACTTTATCTGGCTCTGCTCATGATGTACTTGCCATGTTAGGTGTAAAATTTGACACTGTCATTATCGATGAAGCTTGTCAATGTACAGAACTAGGGTCTATCATTCCTTTAAGATATGGTGGTAGAAGATGTATTATGGTTGGTGATCCAAACCAATTACCTCCAACCGTTTTATCAGGTGCTGCTAGTAATTTCAAATATAACCAGTCTTTATTCGTAAGAATGGAAAAAAACTCAACTCCATACTTACTAAATGTACAATACCGTATGCATCCAGACATTAGTAAATTCCCTTCAAGAGAATTCTACAATGATAAACTAAAGGATGGCCCAGATATGGCAGTCATTGATAAAAGGCCATGGCACGAGTGTAGTCCTCTAACCCCATACAGATTCTTTGATATCATTAGTGGTAGACAAGAACAAAATACTAAAACCATGTCGTATGTTAATAAGGAGGAAATTCAAGTGGCAATTGAATTAGTCACTTTTCTGTTTAATAAATATGATAAAGTTGTTGATTTTACTGGGAAAATTGGTGTAATTTCTCCATATAGAGAACAAATGCAACGTATGAGAAAAGAATTTACTATGGTTTTTGGGTCAGTAATTCAAAGATTTATCGACTTCAATACGATTGATGGTTTTCAAGGTCAAGAAAAAGATATTATCATTATTTCATGTGTTCGTGCTGACGATACCAAGTCAAGCGTGGGTTTTTTAAAAGATTTCCGTCGTATGAATGTTGCTTTCACAAGAGCTAAGGCTAGTTTGTGGATTCTAGGTCACCAGAAATCACTGTACAAAAATAAACTATGGAAAAATCTGATTGACGATGCAACACAAAGAAAAAGTATCCAACAGGCCTACTCAGGATTCCTGTCTAAAAATATTCAAAACCCACAGATACAGAGCAGACTAGGCTCAAATCCCAGATCAATTGTCGAAGAACACGATTCATATGATCCATTTTCTAGATCAAATAATACAGGTACCAAAAGACATTTAGATGACAGATACAATGCCAAAGAACCCTATTTAAAGAAACAAAAAGAGGTTAAAAGTAAAACAGATACTCCAGATAAGAAGGACAAGAAAGACAAGAAGGTCAAAAAAGATAAAAAAGATAAGAAAGAAAAGAAGGACAAGAAGGATAAAATTAATAAAAGCAGTGAAGATTCATCTATTTCGACCGGTACAAGGAAGAAATCGTCTATATTTGGCGGAACTTCTGCTGCTGTACCTTCACCCAAAGTTGCTAGCAACGTCTACATCAATGATGAAAAGACCAATAAGGAAAGAAAAGAAAAACATGCGAAACGAAAACACATCACATTCTCTGACGATATAACCACAATTCTCGAGAATGATCTACCTAAGGTCTTAGCACCCTCTAAGTCTCTAAATCCTCCTGCTAAGAAAATTAGAATACTCTCATTAGGGGAAGTCGAGCCAGTTACTAAAGACGATTCAGAAAATAAAACCAAGACCAAAAAGTTTCCAAAAGAGGAGTCAAAGACCGATAACACTGATGAAGATGATTATTCTCCATCATTCAACAGTGAAAATCTCAATGTGCCATTTACAAGTTATATCCAGAAGCATGATGCGGAAGATAAACATTTGCAGAAGCCAGCTGCCAAGCTATCTCCAATAGGAATTCATGATTCCGTCATACCTAAAATTTCTGCATCCAAGAAGACAAGTGTTGTAGCTTCTGTAGTTACAGAGAATAAATCACCTCAAGATGATAAAATTGCTGACGTAGTTTCTTCAAGTGATCCTATTAACGTCATGAGTAGTACCACTTTAGAGTCTATTAATCAAACTGTTAGTGCTCAAAATACTGAGTTACCTGAGGATGAATATGAGCCACACGCAGTGTCGTCACGGTACCAAAGTAGAAACCAGAGAGATGATCAATATTATCCTCAGGAAAACAAAACCAGTTATCAACCAATTAACTACGATACTGAAGAAACAAATAGCAGTACCCAGGAATTTAACCCAAATTCAGTTCCTATGATAGGGTCTGTAGCTCCAACAACCAATAAAGTCACTGAAATTGAATCTAAACCAATTCAAATGCCTGTTGTAACCAATCGCGCGGATGCTCTTCCTTCAAGGCCAGGTAGAAGAGGTAAATCATCTACCCCTTTTATCCCAAAGAAGAGAAGGTCAAACAAACCTTAATTACCTCAAACATTGAGTACTATAATATAATTTTATACAATACTACTATTTCTCATTTTCAGCATTATATATTTTAAAACAGAATGTATGCATTAATTACTAGAATATATTTATGATGGTATATATTTAATCTCGTTTCTTATCAATAGACGCGATTGTTTCTTGTGATATACCAATCTTTGGTGGGGATTTACCTAATGATAAAAATGCTGGATTGGAAGTGCTGCTATTATTGTTGTCGCTACTGTTACTGTTATTTTTATTATTTAAAGATTGGATAATCACGTTGTTTGATGAACCATCAAAACTATCCAAGGTATTATTAACAGGTGCAATTTCTCTGTTGTTTTGTGACTGAAACTCATGGCAGGCTTTCACTAACGTTTCTTTCTCATCTGATATCAAAATTTTAATAATGCCATCATTAGATGTTTCAAATAAATCATTTAAATAGGATACTGTGTCTTCTATTAATGCTACAAATCCTGTAGAAAATACTTGAAATGCTGAACCTTTTGAAATCTCAAGCCTTAACTTTTCTTCCAATGCAGAAATAGCTTGCACACAATCTAACCAACTATTCTTCCTAGTATTAAGTATGGATGATTTATTTTTATATTGGTTCAATTGTTCATTTAGAGATTCTAATTTAAAATCAATAAACTCTATAATAAATGCCAATTTCTCGTCGGCCTCCAGAATTAATTGATCAATATCCTTTTCGTGTAATTTTAAGTTAAACAATCGTTCAGCAATGCCAGGTTCCTTCTCTTCAGGTAGCTGCAATCCTATGTTTTGTAATATATTCTTTCTTGAGTTATTAATATTTTCTAAATCTTCATCGATCTGTAATTTTTTACTTCGTATTTTATTCGATTGCAATTTAATTTCACTTTCTAAGAAATGGTTGTCTTTCTTAAACTCCTTTAATAATGATTCTAGTAGTTTAATCCCCCTCTGAACCTGAGTATGTGAAGAATGTAAGTATCCTAATGATTTCATAACTACTTCTCTATTTGGGCCATTTTCACTTTTATCATCATCTTGTTCTTCTTCTCTAAAAGACAATGAAGTATTATTTATACCAACCATCTCAATATATTTATTCATCGCAACTCTGTAATTGGAATCAACAGTAACATTAGTTGGCTGAATAGGCATTTTAAAGTCGTCATTTATATTTGAAATATTCCAGTCTTTCTTCAGTTGTAATAAATGAATTTCTCGACGAGATAAATCCACAATCTTATCTCTCATACGTCTTGTTTTTAACATTTCAGTCTTTAGAGACCCATTGTGCGATATTAAATCGTCATTTAGCTTTGATAGATCACTAAAACAAATGGTTATATGCTCCCTTATATTATCTAATTGACTGGCTAGAGTTTCATCCCACAAAGCTCTCTTGTGTCCCTCTACCAAAGCATCTAAATATTTGGTGATCTCCTCCTTCTGGTGTAGTTTCTCTTCCAGACTCATCGTGGGCATCATAATACCAGGTTTGATTACTATAATATCAACTATAGTTTCTGTGGTTACCGTTATTATAATTCATTGTTACTACTAGGGCACATTTTTAAAAGTAGGGTTTTTGGTATGAAAAATCAATAATAATAAATTGAAAAATTTGAAAGGCCATCTCATCTCATTTTAACTATTCTCTAAGATAAATGCACAAAACGGAAACAAAAACATATTAAAATGAGTGTTATAAATATTGATGAAACTGCATTTGTAGAGGCTATAAATGATAACCCTTCATTACAATTTTCAGATGAAAAGCAACAAGCTCGTTTTGAGTTAGGTATATCTATGCTTGTCTACGGTTGGGATGCTTTAGATATCGCAGTTGCTAACCAATGGGGTGGTGCCAATTCTGCTGAAAAGAGAGATTGGATATCAGGTATTGTTGTTGGCCTATTCAAGGAAAATAAGGTTGTTGACGTAATTTTAGTTGAAGAAACTTTACTATACGCTTTAATTGATGAATTTGATACTAATGTTGAAGATGACTCTGCTTTAGTTGTCGCAGCTGATATTATAAAATTTTATGATGAATGTGCTTCTTTGAACTACAGTAGAGTTGAAGCCTTATACACCAAGTATCTAGAGAAACAAAAGAATGGCCAACAAGACAGAATTGTCCATGTTCATGGCGATGAAGGAAGCAGTAGTGAAGACGAAGGTTGTGACTCTGAAGAAGAAGATGTCGAGATGGATGTTGAAGAAGAAGAAGAAGAAGAAGGTAGCATTGCAGAACCTGTTATTGATGATGATGGTTTTGAATTAGTTCAAAAGAAGGGCAGAAGAAAGCATTAAACAAAATATTCTTTGTATATTAAAAAAATTATCAAATTTTATATAAAAGTTCATTATATATTATAAAATGGAGATATGATTCCTAATTGTGGATATTGATTGTCATTACAACTTTTGTTGTTCAATAGTATCTTTTCGTTGTTGCGAATGCCATAAATGGGTTTGCACTTAATGTTGGAGAGTATTGTCTAGCATCGTTACCATTTGAATTATTGTCATAATTTGTTGCATTGTTATCAAAAGAATTACTATTGTTAAATCTAAATTTCTTTAGTAAAGACGATGTCATGTCTAAGAATGAGAATTCTTCCTTCTCAATGGTTTTAATTTGGAATAGTTTAATTCTTGTACCAACCCAAATATTCTCTTTTAATAAACCTTGATCCATAGTGAAGTTTCTTGAATCATTCACAAAGTTATCATTACCAGATTCTTCTTGAATGGAATTCTCTTGATTATCATTTTTATTAAAGCCTGTCCAAGAAAATTTGAAAAATGATGACGAACCGCTGTCCTTACGGTTGCCATTACTATTAACACTAGATGAAAATTGTGACTTTTCGTTACCAATACTACTAGAAAGCAATGAAGAGTTTGTCATCGTTGGAGTTAAACTTACCTGTTCAGGAGTACCACCGACATTCATATCCTGCGTGAAATAACTAACTATTGAGCTACTATTACTCTGAGTTCTTGATAAGTTTGAACCTTGAGATGACCATCTTTCTAAGATTGGAATTGTTGTGGTAGAAGAAATTGATTCATTTCTTCTAACATGTGAAGCCTGTGATTGCGATAATGATTTTGTAGCTGTTTCATTTGCAGCAAAGTCATTACTCTTGGTATATGCTGTTGAGTGTGTTTGGAAAACGTTTGACCAATATATCTTGTATAACCAATTGTTTAAAGATGGATTTTGAGATTTAGTTAATCTAAACACCAATGGCTTAGCGGTTGTTAATTCAAGTAATGATAATGATAAATATGAATTAATTTTTTCTTTATAAGTTGGTTCAAAAGCATCGAATTTTTCAATTAATTTAACAAAATCTGAATTTTTAGACATCTTTGTAATCTCTGGGAACTCTAATAAGAAAACTTTAGTGATTTGAATTAAGATATTTAAAGTTTTTGATCCTGTCCAAAGATCGATAAAATTTGAATCCTTTGGTGATTTCAATTTATAATTTTGAGTTAAACCAATTGGCCAATGTGGTCTTAATTTAACAAATAAATCGTCATCATTTTGAATTATTTGTTTTTGGAAATCTGGATGTTCATAAACTTCCATATTTGTAGCTTGTGTATTGTTTGCACCGTTGGTTTCATTAGATTCACTTGAGATAACATATTTACCACTAACTTGATTCCAATGACAAGTTCTATTATCGTTATTGTCGTCTTCGTCTTCATCATCAGAGTAATCGACTAAAGGTTTATTGAAGTACAATAAATTATGTTCTGGTTCTTGCATGTTATTGTCACTTTCGTCATTTAAATCAGTGTTGCTATCTGTTGGTGTGGTAGAATCATTCTGAGAGTTACCATTGATAGCTGAATTTAAGTTCATATCGATAAGATGATGAATTGGTAAGTTCCCCATGAATAACATATCGTTCAAATTTTTATTTGATGAAATGTAATTAATTGATTCTTTAATTTGTAATAAGATATTATGATGTCTTGCTAATAAGAAAGTTAAATTTTTGGATTCATTGAAACAGGTAACGATATAAATTAAGACAGATCTTAGTAATAAAGCCAATAAATCCAATTTTAATACGGGAGAAGACCATTTAGTTTGTGATGAACTATTTTGGAAGAAAGATGATAAGTAAGTCTTGTTTGATAATTTTGCTAAGACGTTTAAAATGGAGATAGTTGCATTATAACTTAACTTATCTGTGGTTGCAGGGTTGCAATTCAATGATGATAATTGTACAAGGTTTGCATCACTATCCATAGTATTTTCTGATATTGTGGTTGAATTGATTGGTAATAAGTTATAAATTAATTCAAAGATGTATGGTTTCAATAATTGGTTTTTTTTAATATCTGTTATTGCCAAGTTTGATAATTGGATCAAGATGAAGTCTCTATAAGTCAATTGGTTAATTTGTGAGATATTTGAGATCTTGAAGAAGTTTGGTAATTTATTTGTGTAGTAATTAACGGTGAAAGTTTGTAATAATTTGTACAAGATTAATCCTTTTGATGTTAGGTGAAGTGATAAGTTATAACATAATGGGATTAAGTTTGATTGGTATTCTGGGATGTTGTTGTAGAATTTGATGTAATATAATGCGAATACCAAGAATTTATTTGCAAATTTGTCAGCGAAATAATTCTCAAAAGTTTTGTTGAATTTGATGAGGTTGAATAAGAGGAACAATGTAGGGATCAGTACTGGTTGTACTTTTGGTAATTGCATAGTTTCGTTTGACTTCTGTTGTGATGTTTCATCACTTTGTGATTTTGTATTAAAATTGAGTAAATTTGATTCTTGGTCGATTGCTTGGTCAATAGGGAACTTGAACATTTTAACAATGGCAGTCAACAGGAGTTTCAAGTCATACTCGTTGTTGAGAAGATCTGTTATGAAATCCGAGTGATCTGATTGTGTGAGACACAGGAGGTTAAACAATTGTAAGGATGTGATGACTAGATCTGATTTCAAAGTGTGAAGATTCTGTTGTAAAGACATCTTTGATGAGATATGTTCGTATGGCATCTGTAATTGTTCCTTGTAGTGTACTGCATAGTTGCAGTATAAGTTCAGTAACGATCTTGCGAGTACTGTATTAGTGGTATGTGATTGTAGTAATGCCTGAGTGAATTCGTTTTGTATCTGTGTAGTGTTATATAAGTCTTTGGACGCTAGTGCTAGGATCAAGTTTAAGATTTCTAGTCTGTTTGCATCAAACCTTGGTGATTGTGGCGGGTGTCTACTTTGTGGAGATGTCGCAATGCCTATATCCCATGGAGCCTCTGTGTTTATGGAACCTGGAGTTGTATACAGTGGGATCGTGTACCCTTCAACAAAACATAAATGTGTCAGAGCCGATACAACTTCATCGCATAGTGTTGAGTCTGTGAGTATATGGGCTGGATGAGATGCCGGGTGCTCGTAGTACACCGGGATCAGTTTCGTCAATATTCTAATACAAGTCTGTAGTGTAGGGAGTGTATCTGAGTTGATCTGTGTGTGTAATTGAACGATCATTTTCAAAGTATAATGGATCACGTTTGAATAATTAGGGTAATTCAACTGTATAATGTTGCGGAGTTGTGCATGAGCGATCAATGAGTTGTAAGTCTCTATGGACAACCCATTTGATAAAGAAATAAACTCAGTATAGAACGAGTTGAACTGATCGTTTTCAGTGTACAGCGGGATTGTGACCGGTACAGCGTGAGTTTCATCTGTGAAAGTTGCCAGTTTATACAGATGGTGCTGGTACACACTGTTAAACTTTGAGTCAGTGTTACCCATTCGTGCTGATGATGATTTATATGTATATTGTATTGTATATATATATATGTGTATGTAATTAAATTACATAAATTTCCTTGTTTTTATTCTATTTTCTTTCCAAATAAGTAATAAATGATTACGAAGGTATTTAATATATGTATCGTTCACAACGATCTCTTCCCATAAGAATTCACCGTTTCAGTAGTAGAGAACATATCCAAATTTGAGCAGTTTGAAGAGTCCTGAGTCTGAAGCATTGGTGGTTGCATCATCATGGGTTGTCTGTATTGCGGGACGATCAGTCCCGCATACAGTTTAGTATTAGAGTTGTTATCTGGAACAGCAGTATGTGATAGTTGTGAAGTATAACCTTGATCTAAACGTTGTCTAATACGCATACCTACCGTGGACAATTTGTCCTGGTATGGATTATTGATGGGCATACCGTTGACCTTGTCCTGTGTTGTAAGTTTCTGTTGTTTGTTCTCCATAAATCGATACCAATGCGTTGCTTGCTTGCTTGCGTTGCGTTGCGTTGTTATGACGATCTGCTCGAGAATCAATACTCCATTGCTTATATATGCAGAGAGTGAAAAAAAAAACAAAAAAATGAATAATGGAAGATTTATACTTGTCATGACAACGAAGAGATTGGGTGAGTGTATTGTGAGTATGTATCTTATGAGTGTATTACAACATCATAAGATACATACTCACTCTTGTATCTACTGGATGAAACATATAACTCTATAATAATGTAATAATGTAATATTTCTTATGTAATATGCTATATATAATCTTATGCCAGAGAAACTGCCGCATAACACTAAGGCCAACGTTAAGCGAAAGTGACAGCGACACAAATTATATTGTTAAGGGCAGCTATCACCGATGAGGATTATATATATAAAGGATGGAGATGAAACAATTCTCCTTGTGTTTTGATGAAGATTATTTCATTCAGTGTTCAACATAAATAAAGTAACAAGAACGCAATAAAATGTCATCTAAATTATTATCTACAGAAGAAACTATTGAAACTGAAGAAACTTATTCTGCTAACAATTATCATCCGTTACCAGTTGTGTTTCATAAAGCTCAAGGTGCTCATGTTTGGGACCCAGAAGGAAAAGAATATTTGGATTTCTTATCTGCTTACTCGGCTGTGAATCAAGGTCATTGTCATCCACAGATCATTAACGCATTGGTTGAACAAAGTAAGGTACTTACTCTATCATCGCGTGCTTTTTACAACGATGCTTTTGCTGAGTTTGCAAAATATATTACAGAGTATTTCAACTACGAATCTGTCTTACCAATGAACACTGGTGCTGAAGCCGTTGAAACTGCTTTGAAGTTAGCAAGGCGTTGGGGTTACATGGTCAAGGGTATCCCTGAAGATGAAGCAATTGTCTTGGGTGCCGAAGGCAATTTCCATGGTAGAACTTTTGGTGCTATCTCTTTATCTACAGATGTTGAGGACTCAAGAAAATGGTTTGGTCCTTTCTTGAAGCATACACATGCTACACATCCTACCACAGGGAATCCAATTCGTTATGGTAAAGTTGAAGATATCAAGGAAGTTCTAGAGGCACATGGTGAACGCATTGCTGCTATCATCTTGGAACCTATTCAAGGTGAAGCAGGTATCGTTGTACCACCTATGGATTACTTCTCAAAAGTTCACGAACTTTGTCAGAAACATAACGTCTTACTTATCGCCGATGAAATTCAAACAGGTATTGGTAGAACTGGTAAACTACTATGTTGTGACCATTACAACGTTAAACCAGATATCTTACTTCTAGGTAAAGCGTTGGGTGGTGGTGTTCTTCCTGTCTCTGCCGTGCTATCCTCTAACAAGATTATGGATTGCTTCACACCTGGTTCTCACGGTTCCACTTTCGGTGGTAACCCATTGGCTTCTCGTGTTGCCATCGCAGCATTAAAAGTAGTTAAGGATGAAAAATTATCTGAAAGAGCTGCTGAGTTTGGTGACTTCTTTATTGATCAATTGAAATCTTTACAAAAAAATTCAAATGGTATCATCAGTGAGGTTAGAGGTCTGGGCCTAATGACCGCTATCGTTATCGATCCTAAGAAAACAAACGGAAAGACCGCTTGGGACTTATGTCTACTAATGAAAGATAACGGTGTCCTAGCTAAACCAACTCACGATCATATCATCAGATTGGCTCCACCTTTAGTCATCTCAAAGGAAGACCTTCTAAAAGGTATAAAAGCCATTGAAGTTTCATTGAATACTTTATAATTATTATTTTTTTTATCGCTATATATTTATTTAATATACTATTAATATACTATTTTTCACTCATCTTCTGGTGTGGTTATCAACGTTACCGAATCTCCTCTGACAAAAATCATCTCAGAACTTCTTTCTTGACTTTGTAACTCACCATCAACAACTTCATATATCGTTTCAACAGCATCGCTCAATACAATATTACAATGTGAATCAAATGCTTGTAATGTACCAGTCATGGCCCTAGCACCACGTAACTTCACATACACTCTTTCATCTAGGTTTAACTTCAACAGATCCAGTGGGGTATTACTCATCTTATCGCTCTTCCTCTTCTTGTTCACTCCCCTTCATCAAACATATCTCTATATCTCTTAATTTATAATTTTATTTTTCCTCTCTCTTTATTATAATTTTGTATAGTTACCCAGACGTTTCGGGTAACAGTTTTCCAAAATTTCAAGTATTTTTAATTTGCAAGGAATTAAAGATCGATATATTTAGGATATGGAATAAAAGGGTATTTATCTATGGTATACATCTATAGAACAACGACGTATACACGGTTGGAAAATGTTGAAATTCAATAGATCATTCAGCTCAGCAGCAGCTTCGTTGGCTAGAACAAAGTTCACCATACCAAAACCACCTCCTCCAAAGAGATACAACGTAAGGTTACCAACTCAGAAAACACATCATTCAAATAATTTAATGATCACTCCACCGATCCCTCCTACTGTTTCTAACATTGAATGTCCAGAAAATCATCCACTATGGCAGTTTTTCTCTGATAAGACGTTTTTAAGAAGTGAAGAAGACTTAGATTTAACTTCAAGAGCTTGGACTATCCCGGAACTAAGACGAAAATCGTTTAATGACTTACATTCCTTATGGTATACTTGTTTAAAGGAACGTAATGTGTTATCGCGTGAAATTCATCTATTAGAAGTGTCTATGCGTGCTGATTCAGGACCATATAGTGACATAGCAGATACGATAAGAAAGTGTATGTGGAGGATAAGACACGTCTTGAGTGAAAGAGATTGGGCTTATAATTTAGCTAAATCAGATTTTTCAGAGCAAAAGAAAGATTTTCTACAAAACTTTTCAAAGGAATTCACTGACAATACAATATATCCAGTTGAAGCTATGGAGTCATGGGAGGTCTTGAAAAGATTCCAATTCGCTATATTCGGTATCACCGAAGTCATTGAAGAGAACATTATAGATAGAGACTTTGTAGATGGTTTGAAATTCGTCTCTAACTTAAAAGTACAGAAATTTAAAGATCAATTAGAATTGAATGATCAATTTGGTGTAATTACTGATGCTGGTGAGGCATTCGTGATATTTACCGCTGAAAACAATTTAGAATCAATGAAAGAGGCAGCTGGTGTCGTCAAGGAATTAAGAGATTCTAACAAGACAATCTCTAGGTATGATGAATTATCAACAATCTCAAATTACGTCGACCAATTAATTAATGCAACACCTGAATAAAAATCAGATATCTCACATGTACAAATAAATTAAAACAGAAAAGATTAAATAAACAGAAATCTTGTATATATTCTCTAGTTTATATAAATAAATTACTAAACACACTCTTTTGAGTACCATTAACATTATTCTTAATCGAATATTTATCATTCATCAAATCTCTACTTGCAATCTCTATCTCTAGCTCACTCCATTGAGTAGTAACAATTTCAACATCTTCAACGGGACAGACTTCCAACAGTTGACTTAAGATTCCTAATTGCAAGAAAATAATCTCTGTTGGAATTTCATTGTCAACCCAATTTGGATCACGGAATTTACCAACTTGTAATATGGTGTCCCACAATTCTTCAATATCTGAGTGCTTTAATAACTTTAAAACAGTACCATAAGCATAATTAAAATCAAAATTTACTAATGAATAATCGATATGCATCGCCATTAATTTACTGTACTGTATATCCTTACTGCCAACGGAAATATCTAATGCAGCATTAACCTTGTCCAGTATTTTAGATGTAATATCAATAGATAGATACAGTTTATCATTTCGTTCCAATAGCATACCAATTAGATTCGTTGGTTTCTCTTGGAAATCAAAAATGTTACTTGGTTTGAAAACAGTTTGGGATTTCATGCTTAATGAATAATTAGATAGTTCATCACTGACTTCTAAAAGTGCTTTCAATCTCTTTTCTTGTTCTCCCTTTGGTAATAACTCCAAAATTCTATGACATTTAACCATGTCAGGTCTTGTGTGGTTCCCGTTGGTAGAATTATTGAAAAACTGCCAGAAATATTTTAGTAAAAGAGAAATCTTCATAGTATCATTGAGAGAGGACATTACATCAGATTGAGAAAAGTTTTGTAACATTTCAAATTTACCAAGACTTAGGATAGTCTCGTATGCAGTGGATAATTCTTGTTCGAATTGCAATTTATTAAAAATTATTTGATTTGATTTTTCTTCATTTAACAGAATCTTTAGTTCATTTAACGCTTTTTCATCACCTCTGGTTACAATATTTTCTCTGCAAATAGAACTGAAATGTGATAGTTGTGCAGATTCTTTCTCTTGGGTTATAGAAAATATATCTAGAAGGCTTAAACTTTGTAAAGAATCGCTAATATACTTAGAAAATTGCAACAGTTTTAATGAATTTATTTCTTTATAATTTGACAAACTGATTGACTCTGGTATGTCTTTTAATATACTTTTAATCAGTTCACTTTCGTTAATTGAGTTACCAGAATTTATAAAGATGATATCTAGTGTTTTCTCGTAAACTTTGGTTGGATCACTCATACATTGTGTAAATTGATCATATAGCGTCTTAAATATTTCAATGTTTGTTACTTTATCTAACGGGAATCGACTCTTATCGTAATACTCATTCAAAAATTCACTGTATATGCTGCTATCAGATTTATGGTAGTTCATATATGGCAATAATTCAGTAGTGATCTCATCGTTTGTAATCATTTCTCTGGAATTAAAGATCAAAAGGAAAACATCTGCGGGTTTCATATCCATGAATTGTTTAACACGTAAAGTTTTGTTTAATCTGGTGTTGATGTGGTCTAATGGTATCAATACATTGTTCAACCAGTTTTGGAAATATTGATCTTCAATGTTCACAACATCCCATAATGCACGGTAGAAAAGGGTATTTTCTGGTAATTTCTCATTACAATATATGATTCTTTTGATTAACCAGTTTACTTCTTTATCCTTTATATTTAAGTTCTTTAATTGAGTATCAACGTAATTTTTAACCAAGTTAAATCTGTTGTAAATATCAACACTATCTAGTTCAGTCATTGCGATTAAATCTGAATCTCCAGATATCAAAGATACGACTAGCCCTTCATCATTACTAGTATCTACTTTTGTTCCATCGACTGGATTAAATAGAAACTTAAAATCAGATGGATCACTTAATTCAGGCCAGAATATAATTAGAGCGTTAATAAACTCTAAAGAATCTTTAAACCTGCGTGCTAGTAACTTTATCTTTTCTGTATCAGCCTTACTGGCAAATACACATGTCAGTAGGTACAATTGTTCTTCTAACAGCATCTTCAGAGTTAGTTTATTATGATTATTCTTGTTGTTTTACGTGTTCTTTTATATGCCACCAAATTTTAAAAGCTCTTTATATATATTTTAAATATACCGATTTTTTAAAAAATGTCAAGCTGAATGAATACATCGTACATTGAAGTGATTAGTTTTAAAATTACTGCTCTTTAATTATTATTATATAAATGAGACTTAATAGAAATATACAATAAGCATACAAATAGTTATAATATATATAAATAATGTATATATATATATAGTAGATTTTTTTATGGTTTTAAAGAATCGTTAAACAAAGATTACTACTAAAAGGATCTCTGTGGTAAATGATTGATTTGGTAACAAGTGAGTCTAGAGAAAAAAGTGAAAACAATGCAAATTAGTAAAGTTTTTTGTTTAAACAGTTTCTAAGACTTCATCCTTGAAACCGCCAACCTTCTTACCCTTTTCTTCACCAGAACCTTCACCGTGTAAGGCTAATAAAGCACCGACATCGAACTTTGGTTGTTTTAATAACTTAACCTTTCTGATGTGAACGTTTTGTAATGGGAAGATATCCTTGGTAGCGTTTTCAATTTCCTTGTTAATGACTTCTGGGATTAACTTGGAGGTTAATTGAGCTAAGGTGGAGTTTTGAACTTCTCTGGTTAAGATTTCAGAAATAACCTTTCTGATAGATCTAATGTGAGAAGATTGAGCGTAAGAGTGTCTCTTAACTTGGTTAGCTTGCTTTCTAGTGAAGGCAATGGCGAAGATTCTGATAACGTAGTCATCAGAGGTCTTGGCGGTGACATTGGCTTCAATTAAAGTTTGCCATTTTCTAACCATGGATCTCAATTTATCAGTGGTGAAATCCATACCGTGGAAGTTAGTTAATAAGTTCTTACCTTGGACTTCATCGACTCTTAACTTGACCTTTCTGAAAGAGTGATCTTCAGAACCTTGTAAATCAGCTAAACAAACTTCAACAACTCTACCCTTTAAGGAATCGGCGGCGTTCTTTAAACCAGTAGATTTGTTAACTAAAGTCTTACCAACATTTCTATTTTCGAAAGTGGATGGAGCCTTAATGTCAAACCAATCTTTTCTGGTGAATGGGTCAACGACCTTCTTCTTTAGACCTTTCTTACCCTTGGATAGTCTCTTATTCTTACCAACAGCCATGATTAATTGTATGGTTTTTTCTTTATACTCTTTCTATTGATTATAACAACCTTATTAACTATTAACTTATAACTTAATATAACTAATTAACTTCTTTGCGTCTAGATAATACCTAACAGAATCTGGCGTATCCATTCAGTAGCGTACCCATCATTCACCATCTCATTCTACTGTTACGCTATTACTATTGAAACTCTCTAACAAATTTCGCTGGAAATTAATTGCGTTTCGCGAAATTTTCATTAATAAAATTTCTAATTTGAAAAATTTGTGATTTGTAAATTTTTGAATATGATGGGTGTCTGGATTTATTGGTTTTGTTTATTGGGTATGGGTTTTGTAAACTAGTCAAATGGTTTTAGGGAATTTCAAAATGTGAAACTTGTTTGAGAAATCATAATAAAATGATGTACGAATTGAGAGCACATTCATTTTGATCTTATATTAAGTTGTAGTTAAACCATATCTGAGTAGTAGTAGTAGTAGTAGTAGTAGTAGTAGTAGTGGTACGGGAACGATTATCATGGAGACATTGGCAGATACAAAAACCAAAACGAGCAAGAAGAAGGATAGAGATGAAATTCAACTACAAATAGGACTTATAGGTGATGCACAAGTTGGTAAGACATCATTGATGGTGAAATATGTTCAAGATGTATATAATGAGGAGTATACACAGACCCTGGGCGTTAATTTCTTAAAGAAAAAGATACGACTACAGTCTACGGATATAGTTTTCTCCTTAATGGACCTTGGAGGACAACGAGAATTTATAAATATGCTACCCTTAACCTCGATCGGATCATACTGCATAATATTTTTATTTGATCTAACAAGGCCCAGCACACTGAATTCGGTTAAAGAATGGTATAGACAAGCGATGGGCTTAAACTCAAATGCTATACCTATATTGGTAGGTACAAAATATGATTTGTTTGTAGATATGAAACAGGGGTATCAAGAGGAAATCTCTAGAACATGCATGAAATATGCTCAAGTAATGGATGCACCAGTCATATTCAGCTCATCTGCATATTCAATCAATATTCAAAAACTATTCAAAATCATCATAGCAAAAGTGTTTAACCTTACGTTAAAGATACAGGAAATTAGTCAAATCGGTGATCCGCTACTAATATACCAAGATTTCGGTAATAGTTATATAACCAATACATAGCATAACTTAATGAATTAATGACTAGCTTGAGGGAGATAGAACAAAAAGCTTATAACTTTCACTTAAAATTCAATATTACATAGTAGATAAATATTAACGAAAAACATTTACTGATTCAACTCCAAACCAAGACCACTCTTGATAATATTGATATTAGTAGCAATGCTGGTATGTGTAACACGGCCATGTGTATCTTCTTTTATATCGATAATTCTTTGTTCGGCTAATGCTTTTAATAAGGCACACCAATTGATTATTTGCAAGATACTATCATTGTCAAAATTATTGGAACCGAAGACTTCTTGAATCTTGATAGAAAATGAGGAAGTTGGATTGTTGTTCAGTAGCACAGCCATCTCTTTGTAAATGTTGGCGACTTCGATTAATGGTTTTTGTAATTTACTGGCACAATTTAACAAAGCAGCCAAAAATAAACGAGAAATTAATGACAATTCTGATATTTTAGAAATTGATTCTAGATTAGCAGAATCCTCAATAGCCGACATGATGTATTCCGCTTTTACTTCAAATTTGGTAGGAAAGGATTGTGTTATATCATACTGCTTTTTAAAGTCCTCCTGTATGATTTCGATGACTTTCTTGTATATGTAAGGTAACTTCGAAACATTATTTGATTTCAATACCATCTTGCTACCACATGATTTTGCGGTGGCTCCTTTGATAAACAACGGCACCATTGTATAACCGTCTATAACTAATCTATTTACAACTGTTTTCCTTTTTGACTTGTCACTTGGTAGTTTCTCATGGTAGGTCTGGCATTGATCATTTGTTGTATTTATCTTGGCAAATATTAATTCTTTATTGAAATGGGAGGACATCGAGCTAAATATGTTAACAAGCTGCTCGGTAGTGTAGTCCTCAAATGTGTATCTTGAGATGTTCAATTGAGAACTAACAATCTTACCTATATATGACTCTGGTAACTCTGTGTTTTGGGCTAATGCAATGGTGGTTAGCTTAGAATGCTGTAAAGTTGTCCAATTGAAAAAATTAAATAAAATATCATCGTTACCTTTAGAAAGCAATGTGTCTAAATTATTTAGGATAATGACAATATATCTCTTCTTGTCTTCTTTTACATTCGAGAAATAATACATCAGCGATTCCTTTGCAGCATTTGACGTAAGAGTTTCGTCTGAAAGTTGTCTCCAAACCTTAGTATAGACGGTTTCGTTGTCTGATATGTTTAGTCCATCCACCTCGATAATTTTGAACACTGTTAGTTCTTTAGATTTACTTGATTTTTTTAATTCATCTAATACCTGTTTTACAAATTCCATTTTACCACAGTCTCTTTCCCCTGATATATACAATGCCTTAGAAGTAGAGTACAGTATAGCTTGAAAAACGTCAAGATACATATTAATAAATTCTGTGGATTTACCAATTAACGATTTATTTTTCTCAATTAACTTTGCAATTTCTTCATTTCTATTTTCATTAGATATTTTTTTACATTGGATATTTGCGTGTATTGTTCCAAGAGGGTCATTTCTCATATATTCAGAACTTCTTATCGTACCTTCTATACCTGCAACATCTATAGAAGATTCACCATCTGTTTCGACATCTTCATCGAGGATGCGTGCCACAATATCGTTGTCATTATTCTCAATAATAATTTGATATTTCGAAATCATGTTGTTATACTTCTTTCGGATAAGTCCTAAAGTCCTCAAATGTAAATCTCTATAATCAAATTCTTTGATACATTGATTGAGGTTGCTTTCTGATAATTCTTTTGCAGTTGCAGTCGCAGTCGCTATACGATCATATTCTTGGGGTATACTAGTGACTTTAAGTGTTGTGGAGATATTTGATGATTTATTTGAAGTATCAGCTTGAATAAACATATTTCCTTTTTGGATCTTTTCGGCTCCATTTAAAGGTTGTGATGCTCTACGTTTCTTAGCTATGTTAACAATGTTGCTGTCGGCATATTCTTCGTTGTCATATATGTCTGCTGATGGATTACTTACTTTGAGTTTACCTGTTGCAATGTTTCCGTTTTGTATTTTTACTGATTCAGCCTTTGATTCATCTGCATGAGATAGACTATTTATGGTTGGGTTATTAATTCCCTCTATTTTTGAAATTTCTTTGTTTTTATCATTGATTATAAATAATATTTTAGATTTTTCAATAGGTTTCGGTATCATATGTTCTATGCTATGTCCTTCTTCAGAAGTTTTGTTAATTGGAGAAACAGGTTTAGAAACTTGTTCCACAGATTTTTGAGCAATCTTCACTGAGTTAGGTGCAGTACCTTTTATGTTTCCAGTTGAAGATGGGGCTTTAGGGAGTTCAATTTTCAGTTGATATCTTGAACGTCCATTTAGATTAGCCGGTAGTGTGGATTTTTGAGAGGAAAATGATTTATCTTCTGAAATTGAAGAATTCTTGCTACTTAGTCTTGAGTCATTTTCCATTATAAGTTCAACACTATTAGATTTAGATAGTTGAGGGATTGGCTTTTTGTCTTCAATCGCTGGATGGGAAACCTTTTGCGTAGATAATCTCTTTAAACGCTGATCTGATTCTTTAGGGTACATCCGTTTAATCTTCCCCATCTCCTTGAATATATCAATTTTAATAAAATTTTCAGCTGTTGGTTCACATATATGACGTACAAAAAAGGTACTATCAACTTTCCTCTTGATTTTATAAAAGGCATTGTGAGATACAATATTAGCCAATCCTATAAAATCCTTTAACCAAATCTCTGAAAGTTCTGCTGTTAGATATATTTCATTCTTATCAATATCATTGAGCAAAAGTGTCCTATATTCTTCTAATGACTTCACCGTTTCGAATATAGCAGGATTAAATTGTTTGTAGTACAAGAGCGGTTTTAACTCAAACCATCTTAAATATGAATATGCCCAGATCTCTATCACATTATTTAATGTATTCTGCCTTATTTCATGGATTAAGAATACAGAGTATGTTCCTGTAACCTCGTCTTGCATTATAAGGTTCTCACCTTTACCAAAGCTAAGTCCGTCAGATATTCTTTGTAGATACGTATATTTAATTGCCCCACGCTTACGATTTCTTCTGCTAAGCCTGTCATCAATGGAGTTTCCATTCTCATCGATATTGATGATCTGCCAGTCATCCATATCTCTTAATGTAGTGGCCATTTTTTAATTGGTGATATGTATGGATCTTTTTTCGTTTCTCGATTGAAATAGAATAATCAGACGGTCTAAAGCTCTCTTTATTTACTGTAAATGATTGATAAGTAATCTCCTAATATAAATATATCAGCGACTTTGGAGAGGACCCTGGTTGTTGTCATTATTTACTATTAGAACCCTTCATAAAACGCCAAATCTTTTTATTTACTATTTCCATTTAGTCATCTTCTCTCCTGCTTCGGACGGCCTGACAGAGGCCAAGATGGAAAAATAAAAAAGTATCGATTATAACATCTGAATTTGTTGATAGAGATAAACTAAAAATAGAGGAGCAGATATATAATAAAAGAAACCAACTCGACTTTTAAATAAAAATACAGCTACCCAAGAACATATATGAGAATATTATAATGTTTGCTGGTATAAAAAGGATTCTTTCGCGACCGATAAAGAATCTGAATTCATTCGAGAGGCTCATATTGATCATCAGATTGATTTCTACAACTGTAGTATTGACGTTATCCCTGACCTTGGTGATTGGTCCCTCTACACGTCCAAATAGTCTGTATATGGCTAAGTTAAACACCTTTTCCCATGATATCTCAAAAGGTATCTTTAATACCCTAAGAAAGTCTATGGAATCACAAGCATCGTCTAGCATTAACAATGGTGTTGGTTTAACTACATCAGAATTATATGTTTTGACAGCATATAGTCTACGTCAGGTAATAAGTGTGCCTCAGTACATCACAGTTTCACTTTACGGTCATTGTTCTACTTTTTTCACTATAGAAGACTCTGCACGACTATTTCAATATGATAATAAAGGTTCAATTCCAATTAATAACAATATAGTAAGGAACTCCACTGAAATAAGGATATGTGTATCTGGTGGTTTGGACTACATTCTCGACTATAGAGATATCCTTATGAGTATTGGTTTAGAAATCATTCTAGACTATGCATATAGCAACGATAACCTAGACGGTAATAGTAAAATGTCGAAATATGAAAGATATATCACAGGTATAAGAGATACTAAAACTAGAATGTTAAGTATGTTCTTTGTTGTTATCTGTATGGTAATGGTAGAATTTGTTTTAACAATTTGGTATTATTACATTAAAGGTAGATATTTTGACACGTTCAAGGAGAAGATTTTAATACATACAATTTCACTACTTTCGTTGGTGATCTTCATTTGTGGAGTAGTCTCTTTATTAACCTTCACATGGCTGAACTTTTCGTTACAAAAGAAGATTACAACCGAACTGGAAAAGTTTGGGTTTTCGTATCATTTAGGTAGCACATGGTTTGTGTGTATGTGGGTACTAATATTTTTCCTATTTGTATCATGTTTAGTTTGGTCAGGTTTAGAATGGTGTATCGCAGACAGTACTGCGATCGAAGAGCAAACCGCTAATGGTGACTCTACTGATCCAATGTTCATTTCAAACAATAATGTACAAGGTTTACTGGATGAACCGTACCAGGAAAATGATCTGGAAGATAATAGAGAATTCTTCAATGAATATAGTGATAATGAAGATTTTGAAGATGATACACAGGCTGATTTTATGAGAAGCTCCTGTTTAGAAGAGGCCTTCAGTAACAGTAGGCGTGATACCATCACTAAAAGAGTAAAAACACAGGACTTTTCTGACCTTGACAGCGATCGTGATTTAGATGAACAATTTGAAATGCAAAGTATTACTTTGAGGTCATCCAATGAGAGTGAGCGTGGTATCCCTCATGCGATTGTACCTTCTTCAACTATGCACTTCTGATCCATCCCATATTACAATACACTAAAGCAATTATCACATAGATATTTTACAATTGCATATATAGATATTCCCATAAACATTAATAGAAACAATAAAGCATACATTTTTGTAATTTATATTATACTTTTTTTCTTAGAATTCATATATAAGATGCGTTTAACTCGGCGGCAAATTAACCATATTAGTATCTTACCACCATACTACAACACTACAATTAAATTATAATGGATGATACTGCTGAAGTTAATGGTCCAGTTTTAGATACTGCAACATCATGTAGTGGTGTTGAAGGAACAAAGAAGTTTGAGGAAAGCAAGACTACCACTGCTGATCTCCCTGCTACTTCGAACTTGGAGGATTATGCCCAAATGAAATGGTTAAAGAACCAAGAGTTTACCTCTAGAGTAGAAAACGAAGTTAAAGCTGATCCAATCATGATAAAACTGAAAGAGATGGTGCAGATCTTTCAAGAGACCAACTCAAACGGTGATTTATGTAATCTCAAATCAGATAAACCTCAGGACTTTGATTGGGATTCCGTATATCAAGTATCTTCAAAGATCCTAGAAGATTACTCCAAGGAAGTAGAGTTAGAATTTAATAAACTGGACAAGATAAACAAGGAACTGGGTCTCTGGCAGGAAGCCGGATTTACTTTTGATGCACATCGGGGCATAAAAGTAATGAACGACAGTGAGCAATGGATGAAACAGAAAGAAACGTATGTTAAATACAGACAAGAACAGCTCGATACCACCGTCAAAGAGATCAGCAACACAGTTAAGAAACTCACTAAACAGGATGATCTCTAATCGTGTCTTTCGTTAGCTAAAAACAAATATACTTCATTCCAGTGGCTAATATATCCGCCCACAAACAGATACAACACTAAACGTGAATCATTTTCCTCATTAGGTAGATCACCACTCCATATTAAAATGCGATTTCCTTACCCCGTAAAAGTGTTGCGTTGTGGTCACGTGAATGCGGGGTGACCAAACAATGTCACCTCCATTGGAATTATATGGTAAGCGTTGAAGGTTTGGTGTCAATTTTTTCAAAGGAACCTTTATTTATAGCCACGACAAGAAAAAAGTTTCTTTTACTCTCCTAGTTGTTAAAAATAGCTTACTTCTGGATAATAAAAGTTAGCAGTAACCCAGGCATTGGTCTCATTATTATGCACAACTAGCCAGTTCAGTTTCAAGTCTATTCGATAATCTAAACTAAAATATTCCATAACATAAAACAAGATAATGACTTCTCCAGATCAGGAATTGCAGATCGAAAAAGTGTGGGGTCAAATATATGATGATTTAAAAAAACTTTTAATTCCCACAGAGTCAATAAAGTCTATATCAGCATCCCTTGGTGAAGAGATGATGGAAAGGTTGAATAGTTCAAAAGAATCTATGTTACCTTCAAATTTAAACATCCTTCGACTATACAAAAATAATAATGACCTGTTAAGTCCATATAACCATAATAAAATTTTAACCATCGACTTTGGTGGTACCACTTTAAAAGTTGCAGTTATTAAAACATACCCAGCTCTAATGATAGATTATTTGCATTCTTTTGATATTGAAGATAGATACGTTGATTCAAAATTTTTTGAAAAAATTATACAATCAATTATCGACCATTTGCATGATAAATTCTTCGATTTCTTTTATGATAATGACTTAGTTAATAATAAAATTTTAAATATTCCAGTCTCAATTACTTTTAGTTTTCCATTGAATTCTAAATTTGAAATTACATCGATGGGTAAAGGTTATATTTTGAGTGATGAAATTAAAAATATTAATTTCTTAATATTTTTACAAGGTATATTTGACAAAGTTTGCATGGAAAACAATATCCATGATTCGTATGCTTTTACCATTAAAGATAATTTAATTATTAATGATTCAATTGCGGTTCATTTAACTAATACTTATATTAAGCAATTCCATACCGCAAATTTCGTCACAGATTCTCATCCATATATACCACCATCTTCCTCCTCTTTATTAGTAAATTCAAAAGGTAACTCGATTTCATTCATTTTAGGTACAGGTACTAATGCCAGTTTTGAGTTACCATTGGAGAGATTACCAGAATTTAAACAACTGGAACTAAAAAACAGAAAAAACAATACCCCATTCGAAAAAGGTTCAAGTATTGTAATTAATGCAGAACTTGGTTTCCTGGGAAAGGATTGTATTGAATTAACAAACTTTGATTATATTCCAGATGATCCAAGTAAACTAATGCCATTAGAATTTATTTCATCTGGTAGATATCTACCTTCCGTTTTACAAAAAGTCATACTTAAATATCCAATATTATGTCCACCTTTAGCTGATTTAGATAATTTAGAGGAATTCCTTGACGGGATTTGGTTTGGTAAATTGTGTAATATCGAAGACGATTTTGATCTAAAGGAAATAACTTCTGAACTTAAGAGTGCACTACCACATTTAGAAAATGATGATATCAATTTAGAAGTTATATCACAAATTGCACAATTACTTGTCCAAAGAGCATCAATATATATAGTAGCTACATTAATGGAATTGAATTCATTAATCAGTAATCACAAACTAATTGGCAAAAGGAAAGTTGATATTGGCTTTGTAGGTTCTACACTAGCATTCTCCAAGTATTATCAAGATCAAATCGCCAATTTATCAAATGGTTTTATTAACTTGGTGTTTTTACAAGATAGTAGTTTGTTTGGTGCTGCAATTTCGACGTTATTATAAGAAAATACCTTAGATTCTTTTTGCTTACTGTCTTTATCGTCTTTTAAAAAAGATGATACTATTTAAATTTTTTATGTTATTTATTTATAATATTTAAAATACGTGATGATAATATTTGTGTTTGTGCAGAATTAATTAATTTATTTATTTTTTGGGTTTTAATCGTTTGTGTATGTATTTATTTGGATTCACAATTTGTATCTAATAGACGGATATATAATTATTAATTCTTTCTCTTTGGTTTTGTGCAATACATTCAGCGATCCAAGTAATATTTCTAATTTCTTGTTCCTTTGATTTCATCCAAGCCCAGATGGTACTAATAGTGAATTGTTGTGTGAATGCATCTCTACATAATTCCATTTCTAATTGATAGAATTGATCTTCTAGGTTACCATTTTCTAATATACTACGGTATTCATAAACGGTACTTAAAGCGTTTCTAACACTTTCGAAGTCATGAGATCTAGCAAGCATTTCAGAAACAATTGGATAACATTTACCTAAGTTTGGTAATAAAGATCTTTTCAAATCATCAGTGATGTCTTCGCTTTGTAAAGAATTTAAGGAAACGTTAATACTTCTTCTATCAGCTTCGAAACCTAATAATTCTAACATAATTTCTCTTGCTGGTTCTGGAATTTCAGTTTCAACAAAATAAGCGAAATCTTCTAAGTAAGCTTTGTAAAGCTTGTTTCTAATAATTTCAATGTTTAAATCATCTAATTCATCAGCAGTATCGAAACAATCCTTGAAGAATGGTGCTAATGGAGTATCCACAAGAACAGTATCGTATAAGGATTCTAAATCAGTTGCAACACTTAAAGTTGGTAATGTATCGAACCAACCTAATGGATGACAACGACTTAAAATTTCACTCTTGTCTCTGTCATGGATAGTACCTGTAATCATTAAGACGACGTTATCAATCATGTAACCGAAAGTAATGTAGTTCATGAATTTAACGCTGCTCCCACTTAATTGGTTGCGAATATAGTTGAATTCATTGTATAATTTGTTGGAACAGAGTTCTTGGATAACACTAGTCGTTAGCGCTTCAGTAGAAACACTGGAAAGAAAGTTACCGTAATCGGTAGATGATAATTGCAACTTTAAATCTTCTAATGTATCACATTGTGTTAAATTTAAATATTGGTTGCTGGTCAATAAACCGTTTCTGTAACCACGGACTACACCTTCAATGTAACCGTTATTGATGTTGAAGTATGCACCTTCCATTTTTCAATTAGTTTCCGGTTGTTTCAATTAGAAATATTTACTTCTTTTGTATAATATCAAGATGATGACCTTTATCTACAGCCATAATAAAATAAAGAAATTTTCTGTTACTTATATTCCTTAGATGGTTGCAAGATTGAAATTAAGACGTCCAAGATGATACAACCACTTTTTTGGAAATATATTTATTTGACTACTTTCCAATAACACCCAATCGCATTCATATAAACCTGTACATCTAACTTTTCAGAAATTATATGCTTCAAAATTATATATGGAATATAATTTCATATATAATTTCCATCTTTTTGAAAAATAAATTTTGACGCGAACGGACTTACAATACTCATGCGGCACGGTGGATTTTCCAGTGTAAGCGATAGTGAATAATTGTAGTAAGTGAGTGAGAGGACTCGGTTTGGATTATTGTTAGCTTTAGCCTAGAGAGTAGATTGAAGTTAGTTATACGTTATGCTATATTTTGATATAATTATAACATGTTAATTAATTCTTATATTATAGTTTTTAAAGAGGACACTTCTTTGTCAAACCAATAATCATACATATAATCAACGAAATGAGTGCTCAACCAGTCCCAAAGTGGTTCCCATCTGAAGATGTTGCTGCCCCAAAAAGAACCAGAAAGGCTATCCGTCCACAAAAGTTACGTGCTTCTTTAGTTCCAGGTACTGTCTTAATCTTACTAGCTGGTCGTTTCAGAGGTAAGAGAGTCGTCTACTTAAATCATTTAGAAGATAACACTTTATTAGTCTCCGGTCCATTCAAGGTTAACGGTGTTCCATTAAGAAGAGTTAACGCTCGTTACGTTATTGCTACTTCTACCAAGGTCGCTGTTGAATCTGTCAACGTTGAAAAATTCAACGTTG
Source organism: Kazachstania psychrophila (assembly GCA_030579255.1). Classification (NCBI taxonomy): domain Eukaryota; kingdom Fungi; phylum Ascomycota; class Saccharomycetes; order Saccharomycetales; family Saccharomycetaceae; genus Kazachstania; species Kazachstania psychrophila. Next base: position 49,504 of record JAKTQD010000013.1, on the reverse strand, counting down.
CTTACTTCGCCAGAGAAGGTAAATTATCCAAGAAGGAAAAGAAGGAAGCTCAATTATTCCCAGAACAACAAACTAAAGAAATCAAGACCGAAAGAATTGAAGACCAAAAGAATGTTGACAAGGCCTTATTAGCTGAAATTAAGAAGACTCCATTATTAAAGCAATACTTATCCTCTTCTTTCTCTTTAAAGAACGGTGACAAACCACACTTATTAAAATTCTAAATTGATATTTTATAAATCATTAATTTATAAATATTTTACAAAGATAAAAACTTATAATAATTTAAAAAAACATTCATAAAATTATCATTATTTTAACTAGTCTCGATACGAACTCATATAACGTATATAACATCTACATCATATAGAATTTTATTCTCTATATACATTGTAATCAAACAAATATCTATCATTAATACTGTTTTACTTTATAAGATCATCTAAGGTTTCAACCATCAGCGTATGCGTATGTGTACTGTCTACTACTTTAATGAGCCAGCATGTGTTGTAATTTAGTATCAAGATGAGCACAGACAACGAAATAATTAATCAGATCTATGTACCAGAGACTATATCAAATAAAAGAGAATTCATACACAATAAATTACAGAGCGTTCCCCATTAGTTAGAAGGAAAGTAATGTAGATCATTGATTTACAGAACCAAAAAACTCCCATTAACTGCTACAGAAGTCACAATTTCGAACTAATTTCTCGAATATAGTACTAAATAGGCATTATACAACCTCGATACACTTATCTATTTATGTGACATCGTACATATGCCCTGTTCTGGTCATCCAATACCCTAACTGCTCCATTATCTAGATCTAAGAAATATGATTTAATCCAAGATCTATTTCATGAGCATGAACGTCAAGTTGTCCTTATTCGGTGTAAAGTTCTTAGAATCGTGTGTCAATTCAATTTTCCAAAATTCACAGTACCAAATTCTTCATAATCAATAAAGAAGCTGTTGCAACATCTTTTCATATGGGTCTTTATTTGATACACGTTTTACTGTCTCTTTAAGATACACATACGTTTCAGTCTTTCTAAACACAGTTAACGTTTGTTTTCCATTCTTCAAGCATTCTAAATACTTGCCAGGAGACGCAAATCTAACTACAATGAAATAACACCATTCTCTTTAATAAATTGGCCGTTCGAATGTTACACTGAAGATAAGGTCGCCTGTCCAATTTATTAAGCTGATTTGCTATGTGAACAACTTCGCGAATAAGAAGAATAAAGATGATATTATTCCTGTTGCTAAGGTGCTACCACCAGTCCATGTACTACATTTCAATATATAAATAGCTAATACATATCTATCAAATGCTACATCTTCTAACTGCTAGCTGTAAGAAAAAAGTTTCTTAATTTACCTCATCGGTACCCTTTACATTTGAAAAATAATTAATATTCTTAATTAAGGAAAAGCTTTAAAAAAAGAACAGATGAGAAATTTAGAAAAATTTTCAGATGAGAAAAAAAATATAAATGAGATGAGTTTCACACTTTATTTAGGAAGAACTTTTTATAATACACTTAATATAATATTTTAGTTAGAAGAAAGTGTACACATTATCAACAACATACATCAAAACTAGCCAAAAATGACTGACATGCTACCATTAGCCACCTACTGCGTTAACGTTCAACCATACGATCCAACTCCAGCTATCGGTTTCGATATGCCAGTTACCATTCGTTTAACTATGGCTGCTATTGACCCAGAACCTTTTGATGATGAAAAGAAGCCATCTACTATTAGAATGATCAAGAGAAATCCAGATTACTCTTTAGCTGAAGATGAACATTACCATGATGAAGATTCTGAAATCTCTTCCTCTGAAGAAGAAGAAGAAGAAAAGCCAAAGAAGAAGTCCAAGAAGGCCCAAGAAACTGAAGAAGAAATTAAAGAAGAAAAACATGATGAATCTGATGAATCTGATGATGATGAATTTGAAGAATGTGTCTTAGCCACTTTATCTCCAGACTCCGTCTACCAACAAATTTTAGATATCACTATTGCTCCAGAAGAAGATGTCCAATTTGTTGTTACTGGTTCTTACAACGTTTCTTTATCTGGTAACTATGTCAAGCACCCATTTGACACTCCAATGGAAGAATTCGACTCTGAAGATGATGAAGATTTATTAGCTGAAGATTTATTAGCTGAAGAAGAATTAGACGACCAAGAATTAAGCGATGAATTAGATGACTTAGAAGATGCTAGTGACATCGAAGGTCGTGTTGAAGAATTAGTTGCTAAGGATGAAGAAAAGAAGAATAAGAAGAACAAGAGAAATCAAGAAGAAGTTGAAGTTGAAGAAAAGCCAAAGAAGGAAAACAAGAAGGCCAAGAAAGTCGAATTCAAGAAGGATTTAGAAGAAGGTCCAACCAAGAAGACTGAACAACCAAAGGCTAAATCATTAGCCGGTGGTATCGTCGTCGAAGACCGTGTTTCCGGTAAAGGTGGTCTAGCAAAGAAGGGTTCTAGAATCGGTATGAGATACATTGGTAAGTTAAAGAACGGTAAGGTCTTTGACAAGAACACAAGTGGTAAGCCATTCACCTTCAAGTTAGGTCAAGGTGAAGTTATCAAGGGTTGGGATATCGGTGTTGCTGGTATGGCCGTTGGTGGTGAACGTAGAATTGTCATCCCAGCTCCATATGCCTACGGTAAGCAAGCTTTACCAGGTATTCCAGCTAACTCTGAATTAACCTTCGATGTTAAATTAGTTTCCATGAAATAAGAAGGACACTATAACTATATTATAATATAATCAGCCATTATTCTTATTTACTAAACCTTTAAATACATATGTAATAAAAAACAGTACTCTTTCTTTAAATATTAACAGCATAGCACCATAATAATATGACTTTTCTATAAATTATATACTTAACAGTGTGGAACGCTGGAGCCGCCGAAGAAATTTAGACATTTAAAAATTTTGACACGATATTAAAGGAGTTTCAGAATATAGAGGAACAAAAGAGACACAGAAGACATATCTAACTGTGATTTATACGATAGTGTGATTCCATTTTTGTATCCAGAGGTCCATTATAGGATAAACATACGGTTTAAATCAAAGACGTTATGTTTGGAACGAACCGAATCAATTGGGAACCACTCATTAGACCATTTGCACATTTAGCTAAATTCTCGGCTAGACATCCTATCCATGCAGTAATCTCAACATTTCTGTTGTCCTCTGTGGCCTATTTATCAGTGATTCAGTATTATTTGAACGAATGGGACATTGTTTTTAAGAATGAGGTGGACACTTTAAAATTTAATAAAGAACAATTGTTGAGCGAGTGCACACATTACTTCCATAACCAGAATGAGAATACATGGAATCAGATTAATTTAGAGGAAATAAGCAAGATTAGTGATGTAGATCATTACTATTTATATATATATTCCTTTCAGAATCAAGAATCAGTTCCAATATTACCAACAATTAACGATGTCATAGATGAGACTAACTCAACAAAATACGTTTTAACTGATAATTTACAAAGACCAAGTGAATATCTCACTCTATATGGGACAACTAATTGGGAAATGGTGACAACAAAGGAATATCTGATCCAGTTAAAGTATCAATTATTCAGCTTCCTAAGAAATTTCAGTGTCTCCAATAATTTGGAGAAAGCAGATTTAACTATTATGTTTTTTACTTATACCGTATTACTGTTTACAACTATTGATTTATTTAGAAAAATGAAAGATGAAGGTTCAAAGTTTTGGTTATCTCTAACAACATTAATTAACTCAACTTGTGCATTCTTCTTGGCATTGTTCACAACTTTCTATATTGTTAGAAAGCCTACATCCACACTAACTTTGGTTCAAGGACTTCCTTTCTTTGTAGTTTTAGTAGGATTTAAATATAAAATTGAACTGAGCAGTTATACCATTAAAAGATTTGGTGTAGTAAATATATCAAGAAGATTCACAGCAGACAAAATTGTTCATGATGCCTTCCATACCGTGGGTCTTTCGCTGTTACAATACTACTGCACTCTGATTTCGTTAGCCTTAGTCTGTATTGCATGTTTCCGTAATATAGAACAAGTTGTTAACTTTTTAATATTATCTATCTTTATTTTGGTCTATGATTTCTTCCTCACGTCAACATTTTATGCTTCCATTTTATGCTTAAAGATTGAAATTAATATTATTAATAGATCTACTATTATAAGACAAGCTTTGGAAGAGGAAGGGACTTCAAAGAGGGAAGTAAACGCCATAACTAAACCATCAGACATTGATACTATTTCATTTTTTGATTCTGAAACCATGATTAATGTTGGAAAAATTACAATTATTTTACTACTACTGGGGATTAACCTTTATAATGTTAATATCCTTTGGGTCTTTCACACGGCGAAGTCAGTGTTTTTAAGTCTCAAAGCTACTGCATTACCAGCCTCCTTGTGTTCAAAGATAAGTTCGTTAAATTTAAACAAAAAAGTCATTATTTCAGTAGTACCAACTGTTTATTATCATCAAATCCAGGACTATCAAAATTCAGAAAATATAACTCTATTGATAGTACGTTTTATTGGTAAATCCGTATCTGACAAACTGTTAAGTAAAATAATTTTTGTTGTCTTAATTATTAGTCTTTCAACTAATATTTACTTACTGAAAATAGCTAAAATTCACACAAAGTATACGATTAGTGAGCTTTATAAAAAATCGTCCAAATCAAATCAAGCTCAAAGGGATAATATGAAAAAATCCCTATCACCAGCTTTACAGAAGAACGACTTTTCAAGAAGTCCAACGCCAGCTACTTTTTCTTTAGAAAGTAGCGATGATGACGGAAGTGAAAATAGTGATGCAAGCACCGTTACTGTCGGTCGTTCCCTAGATACGTGTACTAAGCTAATGGATCAAGGTAAACTAACAGAATTAAAAGATGTGGAAATTGCCAATTTAGTAATTGCTAATAAGCTACCGTTATATGCCTTAGAAAAAAGATTAGGAGATACAACTAGAGCAGTTGAAATCCGTAGAGAAGCTATATCTGTTTTAGCAAAGGCACCATCCGTTAATTCAAAAAGAGTTCCCTACAAGAACTATGATTATGATCGTGTCTTTGGGGCATGTTGTGAAAACGTAATTGGTTATATGCCCCTACCATTAGGGGTTATTGGTCCTTTAATTATCGATGGTAAATCATATCACATACCAATGGCAACCACCGAGGGTTGTCTTGTTGCATCGGCAATGAGAGGTTGTAAGGCAATAAATGCAGGTGGTGGTGCTACTACTGTTTTAACAAAGGACGGTATGACAAGAGGGCCATGTGTCCGTTTTCCATCTTTAATAAGATCAGGTGCCTGTAAAATTTGGCTAGATTCTGAAGAAGGCCAAGAAAAGATAAAGAAGGTATTTAATTCGACTTCTAGATTCGCTCGATTACAACATATCCAAGCCGCTATAGCAGGTGACTTACTATTTATTAGATTTAGAACAACTACTGGTGATGCCATGGGTATGAACATGATTTCGAAGGGTGTTGAATTTTCTCTATTAAAAATGATAGAAGAATTCGGCTGGAATGATATGGAAATTATTTCTGTCTCAGGTAATTATTGCACAGATAAGAAACCAGCAGCTATTAATTGGATTGAGGGACGTGGTAAAAGTGTATGTGCTGAGGCTATAATTCCAGGTGAAGTTGTTCAAAAGGTATTAAAGAGTGATGCCGCTACCATGGCTGAACTAAATGTAGCAAAAAACCTAATCGGTTCCGCCATGGCAGGTTCGGTTGGTGGTTTCAATGCTCATGCAGCTAACATGGTTACAGCTGTGTTCTTGGCAATAGGGCAAGATCCCGCACAAAACGTTGAAAGTAGTAATTGTTTAACTCTTATGAATGAGGTTAACGGAGATCTTAAGATTTCTGTCTCCATGCCATCTGTTGAAGTTGGAACAATTGGTGGTGGTACTATTTTAGAGCCACAAAGTGCTATGTTAGATCTTTTAGGTGTTCGTGGTCCTCATCAAACTACTCCTGGAGATAATGCCAGACAATTAGCCAAGATAGTGGCATGTGCTGTTATGACAGCAGAATTATCTCTATGTGCAGCTTTAGCGGCAGGTCAATTAGTCCAAAGTCACATGACGCATAATCGTTCGAAAACTTCCGATAAAACAACTTGAAAACTGTACTAATTCTAAAATTCTTCGCTTAACGATATCCAGTTGCAAATATTACCATAAATTGCCTTCTTACAGTACATTTATTTGTTATTTTACTTCCATATTTTGCATTATTCTATATTTATTCGTATATTTATTCGCATATTCATTAAACAATAAATAAAATATTTATTCAGTCACAATCACTACTAATATAATTAAATATTTTACTTTTGTACCATAATAATATATTGTAGATGTCAATTGTACCAGGGAATATCTTCTTACTTTAGCATTTTTCTTTTTGTTTACATTATTAAATTTTACTATATATTATATTTTTTTAGTTTTGGTATTATACATGAAAGTTATATTCTTCTTAAAAAACATAAATAAAAGTGAAAAGTGATGCACAAATGTATTACTTAAAGTAATTTTAAGTAAGAATATTTGAATTATGTTTATGATATGGATATTGGTAAACAACTATATATATATGACCTGCTATATTACTTATTATTTCAGTAAGGTTCTAACACTATCAAATTGCGTTTGTAGGATGTCCAACCATTCCACAACTTTCGGTCTGTTCATTTCTATTAATGCTTCATGAAGCCCTGGTAGTACGTCTCCTCTATAGCCCACATATTTATCAGGTGCAAGCAGAGAATATTTCATAAATTCTCGATCATTTAAACCATTTACGGTTACAAATAATCTATCGAAATGTTTTAATTTTCTATTAGTAGTTAGCAAGTTAATATACAAACGAAGCTTCTTAGCGAATGACCATACGGGTAAATCCTCGAAACACCGTTTATACAATACTTCGATTCTTTTATCAAAATAAATACTATCTTGGAAAGTAGCCATGTTTATAGATGATAAGGCTGATTGTCCCTTATTATACAATTCTTCGTCATGTGGGAATACGGCTTCAATTAAACCTGTCATTTCAGAGAACTGCCCATATATGTCTTTCAAGTAAGGATGTGCTTTGATGTTGTGTACTTCCTTTTCACTCATCATAAGTGCAAATAGCCCGGTGAAAGTTGCTAATGTATTGTGTAGTTTATATTCAGGGTCAATATATTCCTCCATCCACTTATGGGAATCAAAGACAGAGTTTTGGTGATAGATGGCATCAGTCTTTCCGTCATTCTCAAACTTGAATTCTGCTGCTGCTATACCTAAATGATATTGGAATGCAGATGCGTCAGTACCACCTCCAAGGTAATCAATTGTATTATTAGATGCTTCTTGCCATTTATCGAAAAGAGTATAATCTTCTTTTCCTTTATAACTTGTTAATTTAGCTGCTTTGAAAATAGCATCATGTAATAACTTATTAGCTTTACAAGCAAAATATGAACCAGAAACCGCAGTATCTAAATTGATATAGGCTAATGCGTTGTTTTTCAAGTTCGAAGAATGTTCTTCTACATATTCAGTTGAACCGACTAAGGCTAATTCAGAAGCATCCCAACTAATAAGTTTAATAGGCCTTAATGGTATCCAACCCTTTTTTCTTAATTTACTTATACCTCTTGCAATTTCTAGAAGGATCGCACTTCCACTATTTGGATCAGATGCGCCACCATGACTTAACCAAGAATCTCTATGACTACCAATGATAATTTCACTATCTGAGAAAATACCAGGTATATCAACTACTATATTAGTTATGTTAATAATTGAATGACTTTGTTTGCTAAATAGTGAGATTTCAACACCAAGATTTGATGGGCCTGTAAAATAATTGAAACCTTCTATATCTCCATCTGTATCAAATCGAACTCCCTTATCATTCAACTCAGCTAATAAAGGAGCTATTTCCTTGGAGCTCATTGGAACAGATGGAATTCTTGGTATTTTTCCAACAGGTGATAAACGTTCAATATCTGATGATTTAGAAGGAAAGTTTGGTGTTGTTGGATCACCTGGAAATTCAGTTAAAAATTCAACACTACCTCTTTCAAAACTACTTGGGTTCCTAGCTGGGCCCTCAGGGTAAGCTTTAAAACCATTTTTAACAGTTATTAAACCGTCATCAAAAGGATCCGAATATAAGATAACACTTGAAGCTCCATATAATTCAGCATTCTTAACTTTTATACCTCTGAATAATTTCCCATTTCTAATTATATGAATCTTACCTTCAATATCAATGTTATTATCTAGAAGTTTCTTATAATCTTCAAGTGTACCATAATTACAATACACATACTGCCCAGTAATTTCACCGTTTGGTGAGTATCCATGGAAACCCTTAATGTTATTTTCTTGGCATTTCTTTGGATCATCGTCCAAACAGTCTTCTAACATTGTAGCTTCCCATGCAATGGTACCATTTTTAATCAATTGAACTCCTGAATCAAGTGGTAATGTGACCCAGGGATAATATGTTTCAAATTTTGTTTCAAATCCTAATTTCTCAAATCCGTCATTGGTATATTGCAAACTGGAAACACTATTATCAATCCTGCTGAAGTTCTTTAAATGATTATGTATAAAATTATCTTCTCTCAGGGTGTCTAAATATATTCTGTAGACTTCTGAAGTAGTAAGTTTAGAATTATGCCATCTTCTAAAGTCTCTCGATAGCGATGTCCTTGGTGCAAATACAGCCACGAAAGCCAAATAAAGCAGTAAACTTGCACTGATTAAATAAACAAATTTCTTTTTATCCATATGCTGTTTCACTATATCTAGACTGTTACTAACTATGCTAGACACAGTATTACTTCTACCTCTTCGCCTTAAACTATATATTGAATCGAATATTTCAGGAGTTGATTGTGATCTCCCTAAAGTTGAATAAGGACTCTGTATATTCGTGAAGTCCCCATTTCCTATAAGTACCGTTCTCTCATTTGGTTGATCTGTTGATTGATCTGTTGATTGATTCTCTATATCTGTCATTTTCAGACAAACCTATTTCATAGAATTTTATTAAACTTTATAGATCTAATTTTATTGATTTAAAATTACAAATTCTTTATAAAAATCTCACTTATTTCAAATATGACAAATAATTAAAACCTTAATGATCTTTCAAAAGATAAAAATTCAGATTATAGATATGTGTCTGTATCCATCTTTATCTTAAGTTTCACTAATATAATTAATTTAAGGTATTTTACAAAAATCAAATATTAAAAAAAAAATGAGACGGACAGGAATTGAACCTGCAACCCTTCGATTGCAATCATTACCTTGGAAATTCCAGGATTTAACTGGAGTCGAAAGCTCTACCATTGAGCCACCGCTTCATCTTGGAAACAGACCACTCTTTCAATGTGATATATTGAAAACATAAATTAGGGATACAAGATTAAGGATGCAATCTGATTTGCTGTATGGGTTGGCTGTATATTGATTCTCAGTGTTTGAATTTGCTATAATAGTTTTTAAAAATTCATTTGGAATTGAAATAAGTTACTTATTGGGCGGTGTTGTCACTAGGTGTTTAATATGAATACTTTTAAGTTGGAGTAGGTTTTGTGTAACGAGAACGGAACTTTAAAGACTTGCAATAAAGTGTAATAGTATTGATGGCATTAACTATTCATCTTTTTTGAAACACAAGGGTACGTTCTATGTTCTTTAAAGTTTTCATTTAATAGTACAATTTTTAATTTATTATGATTTATCTATATATTTATGAATTTTTACTATAGTCATATAATTTACATATCAATCATACCATTGCTAACGTTATAGATAGCTCTACTTTGTAAAGCATGCGCAAACAATAGTGCGATTGGCCAAATAGGTGCGTCACTTAATATTCTAACACCTAAGTATAGAGCCTTTGATGACAGGTTCAATTTTTGAATTAGATCGATGGTTTCCATTACAGAAGTATCCTGTGATGGTGGTGTATTCAATAGAATACCCATGTCGTAAAGGTTTTGTTCTTTGGTTTGAATTCTTAGGAAATCAATGTAAGATGGTTTAATCTTTTCTTGAGCCTTTGGAATTAACATATCTTGAATATGTTTTAGAACTTTTGCGGCCTTGAAATATAATACTTTATCTAGCTGTGGTAGTTCAATACCTTGTGAAACCTTTTTGGCATTCAAAGCCCAATCTTCTACACGTTTTAAGTATTCCGAAAGTAACATAACAGAAGTGAAAATACAAGTAATTGTAAAGATTGGAGTCTTATAACCATGTAGTTTCTTCTGCTCATTTGAAATATTCTTTATAGAAGCAACTGAATCAATCCACCAGTCAATAACTGTTAAAGCAACTTCTGTACCTTCTTGGAAATTCTTCCAATCATGGGAAATATCTTGCATTAATTTATTCATTTCAGACCAATCCTTTAACCAAACATTTCTAACAACTTGAGAGAAATCAACACACCGTCTAGTTTTTAAGAAATAGTACATTGGGATGATTAGTCTTGACATTGAGTGTTTATCGTCCAATGGTACATGGTCTTCATTAGCTACTAGCAGACCACCATTATTTATATATAATATCTCCCAATATTTTATCATTGAATCAATAACAGGTCTTGCATCCTTTTGCCAATCTAAATTCAATTCTTTACAATTTGTTCTCTCAAACGAAATCTTTTCATGGATTGATAATAACAAAGATAACAAAGTTAGCTTTGAGATCTTATTTTGGAATAATCTATTATTATCAGTATAACCATTTGATAAATACATTAAGAGAGCATCATAAGAACTATTACCGTTAGATAATTGAATCAATGAGAATTTTGAATCTAAAGAAAACTTAAATTTCTCACGAAGTAATCTTGACCATTGTTGATAATTAGCACAGTCAAATAACTCTTCATGATAAGTTGGTAAACCACATTTTAATTCCAATGAATGCAATGAGTATTGTACACCAATCATAGCTGCGTACAATGTGGTCAACAAATGAACCATATGACAGGTTCTGATTCTCTCTTGAGCCACAATGAAATAATCGAAATTTTTTTGTTGTTGCTCTGGTGAATTTAAGTTATTAATTAGAGATTCTATTTCCTTTGGATCGTTATGATATTTCATGAATTGATCATTTGGAATTGGTGGTTGTATGGATACTTCCAATGGAAGGTTGATCTTATGAGTTCTGATTAACTTCAATAATGTTGTTAGTTGAGAACTCATTTGTTTGGTCATACCTAGATTATTATTGAAGACGTTAAAGAAGGACAATAAGACCAATGATTGAATTAACCAAAGTGGACATTGAACTTCATTTCTAGCAAGGTATTTCTTAACTTGGACATTGCAAATAATGGATAATAACTTGGAATGAGTTGAGTGAAATGCGTAAAGAGCACCGATCATAGCAATCGACAACAATATTGGGTAATTTACACGAGAAGACTTTAAAGTATACAAATGAATGAATGGGTAATATTCAGTAAATTGTAATTTGTATAACTGGATATAGTTGTTCAATTCATTAACAGTTGGGAAATTATTTGAATTTAAGTTGTTCTCTTGAATAATATAATTTCTTAAATTTTCGTTGAAGAATAATAGCTCACTACTGTCTTTACTTAAGTTAGTGATACTGGCTATACTAATTTGTGGTTTAAAATTACTAGTAAAGTTGAAAGTTAATGGTTCATCTTGATGATCACCATCGTTAAAAATATCGTTTTGTCTGGAAGTAAATAAACCAGAGATTTGTTCACCGATAGAATCTTTTCCGTCATTGGAAGAAGAAGGAGACGATTTATTATCAAAGAAACCGATTTGATTAATATTGACATTATTTTTATCGTTGATTAACTTTTGATCTAAGAATTCAGATAACCATGGATCTTCACTTTCGTCTGTTTTTGCCCCACTTGAATTACTAGCAGAGTTGCTAGCTAGAGTCCTACCATTTAGATGTTCTAGATCATAATCAAATGGATTAAGATTTAATTTTGATGAAGAAGAATAGTTCTTGTGAGCGAATCCACCAGCACCACCAATGGACGATGATAGAGTTAACATATCAGCCAATGAAGGTAAATTTGCCATAAAAATAGAACTTTGAATAGTCTTTAATGGTTCTGATTTGGACTTACTAAATAAGTCGAAGCCTGATGGATACAAAGAAAAGCTGTTTGGAGCTGACTGGTTTTCTGATGGTGGTAACTCGAGAGGATCCATAAATAACATACCAGATTCAATGGCTTTGTCAACAACTTGTTGACCGGTAAATTGTGGAGTAGAGAAACCAACTTGATGTGGAATATCTTCAGGCATGTTATGCTGAGTGATTTGTGCCTCAGCGTTGACCCCAAGAGTGTCAACGCTTGAATATTGGGCAAATTTAACAGCTGGCGAATACGTGAAAGCAGTTGATGCTGAGAATGAAGTATGTCTTTTCCTTGGAGGAGGAACATATGTATTAGAAGAAGATGAGGAAACGGACGATACGCTTTGTTGAGATGATGCTGACTTTAGAGGAGTTGGTAACATAGTTTCCATGTTACCCACGACTCTAACAATATTTTTCATTACGTTATTACTATCCAATGCAGACTGATGTAGTTTCTGTTGATGTCTAATAACCAGATCTTTTCTTGCGAAACATCTGCCACATAGTATACAAAGGAATGGTCTCTCCCTGGTATGGGATCTAGCATGTCTCTTTAGATGTTCCTGCCTCACGAAACCTCTTGTACAAATAGGACAATGATATGGTCTTGGTTTATCTGTTTTAACAAACCGAGACTTCTTAGGGATAGGTTCTAACGGTGTAATCATTTTGCGAACTGTATCTATATGCCTGTGCTTTAAATATCTCACTTTATAAGACAACTAATGTTGTTTTTACTTTAAAAGTTCCTTTATTTGTTTAGAAATTATCTTAAGGAACCGACAATGCAACAACGACAGGAAACGTATCTCGAAAATGTCTTCTATGCATGAAAAGAGGCAGACCGAACAAGGAGGTCCACATGACTACAGTTGTTATGCACTACAACTGCATTGTCTTTTTCGTTTTGGCAGCATTTTGGTTACCCGACGTTATGGTAGGGTTTTATCTTGAGAAAAATTAAGTCTCCTCCACGCATTAAATATAGTGTTTTATAACTCATTGAGTACTATAATTAGTCACCATAGAGTGATATCAACCAGTAGAGACATTATTAGATACCGTATGTTTACTAGATTTATCTTTCTAGTTTGGACATGTTTTTAACAGTTTATTTTGTTCCAAGAATTGTATTCTTCTTTATATATTCCACTCCGCCTTTGTCAAAATTTAGCCGCTGAAAATAAAACATTTCGTGAGGAGATATGACCTATATAGTCTACAATATATAGTTTATATTTACATGCATAAAACTTGTTACATAAACGATATATATATATGCTCTATGGATGAGATAATACACATATGGAACACTGTATGCAGTTTAGATAAACTTTAATCTTGAAATTCTGAGATCAGTTGGTACACGGCAGTACTACTAACAGCAGAAATGACCTTAATACTTCATTCAAAGAATCAAACATAATACATTGTCCTAATACCCATTTGAACTCTCTCAAAGATGCAAATGGAATGCCTCAATCAATGGCTCTAGTAGTATTCTATCATTTGATAGCAACACGTGCGGGTAACAGTAGACCCTATGAATAATTTTCAGATGAACTTACCCTGTTTTTTTATTTTTTTTTCTGAAAAATTTTAGTATATAAAGAGAGGAATTCTCAGGAATTATTATGATAAACTTTCAATTGCTGAAGAAACCACTTTGTCCAAAAGTACTCCCTTACTATAGACAGTGCGTGAGCTGCTAATTCAGTGCAAACATCATCGCGATAAGTCGGGGACAGATAAATAATTTTTTAATTAAAATTTGAGTCACTCTATAAGAACCCGTGTGGAATGTGAATCGGTTTCGATTTGCCATGAAACCTGGGTGTCAGAGAGTGACAACATTCTGTTATTTTATTTTATTATGTATTTTGTTATTTCGTAATTCTATAAATCGCTATTGGTGCCAATAGTGGCTTCCTACCTTGTAAATCAGTGGTTTTAGCTACTTCTTCAACATGCATTCCAAGGGATTTGCATGTTGAAATGAATAAATCGTTACTGCGTTCGTTTCTTATCGTTGCAGATATAAAACATTCTTTACAATGATCCAGGCATTCTACTAAACATCCACATAATACATCGAATATACTTTCATCGAATGTAATATCAGCACCTATGACAACATCAATATCCTCAGGTACTTTATCCTCACTCCACCACAATCTTTGCAGCACAATATCATCTGTATCACGGTTAATCTTGTTCAATTCAAAATTTTTTACTAATTGCTGGCTTACAAGTTCACTATCACCATCTGTACTATATAATTTCGTCACTGGTGTACCTTTCAATATTACTAAACTACAAATACCTGTACCACAACCTAATTCAAGTATACGCTTATTCTTCACAATTTCTTCATTTTGCAATAGGTATTTACCCATGAATAATGATGCCTCCCACGTTCTAAAACCTGTAGTACTTCTAGCACTTATCAAATCGGGCTTCTCATATATATCTACTGTAACTCTATCTTGATCATTAGTATCAAAGAAATATCTAATAATATCAAGTTTGTCGTATTGATTCTCACCATTTTCATTCAACAACTTTACATATTCTTCATATACCCAATCTAGTTCATCGGGAAATACATTAGTATCAATTAGTTTCTTTAAGACTTTCTTAACATAGTATCTATTAATTTCCTGTATTTTTAAAAGATGATCCTTCAATTCTTCAAAATTTATTGGGAGATCTTCGGTGAAATTGATATCTTCCACTGCATACCTACCATATAACTTATCGTAAAGATTCATCTCACCCAATTAGTATTTTCTTAATTTCTGTTCTGTATACTCATCTTAACTACGAAAACTAATCATAATTACGTAAACTCGGATCTGAAAAATTTGTTGTACTTAAAATATAAAAAGTTTCATACAAGCTTGCCTATACCTGCACTAACTAATTACACATTAAGAACAATAAGGCAAAGATGTTTAATATGTTAAACCCAATATTCACGTCAGTGGTGATTGCGTTGATTGCAGTCATTTACTACTTCCAAACTAGAAGTATCCCCATTTCATACAAGATTGAATCTATTCTATTAGCCTCATACAAGGATTACAGAATCAACGGGTGGCCTTTTGATGTTTATGGTCCTATTAGCCATTCTGGCCATAACATGCCGAGATCTGGTGACCCACTAGGTTGGATTATTGTTGATACTATCGATACACTATTTATTACTTATAACTACACTACTGATGCCTCCCACAAGAAAGATATTCTATCTGAATTAACAAATATTGAAAATTGGGTTGAAAATGAATTGAATTATGATATCGATGCTGAAGTTAATATATTTGAAACTACAATCAGAATGTTAGGTGGTTTATTATCAGCTTACCATTTATCCAATGAATTATCTGTCGGTAACTCTCAAGTTTATTTAAATAAAGCAATTGATCTAGCAGATAGATTATCTCTAACCTTCGACCAATCTCCAACCGGTATCCCTTATTCGAGTGTTAATTTGCACACTGGTAAAGCTATTAGAAATCATGCTGATAATGGTGCTTCTTCTACTGCAGAATTTACTACTTTACAATTAGAATTTAAGTACTTAGCCTCCATCACAGGTAACAAAACCTACTGGAAATTAGCCGAACAAGTTTATAAGCCACTATATGAGACAAATAATATTCTAGAAAACTTCGATGGTTTGGTCCCAATCTATACTTCACCGGATACTGCTGAGTTTCATGGTAATAACATTAGATTCGGTTCAAGAGGTGATTCCTTCTATGAATACTTATTGAAGCAATATTTACTAACTCACGAATCATTATACTATAACTTATACCGTAAAGCTATCGATGGTATGAAAAAACATTTGGTTAGAAAATCTTACCCATCAGGTCTTACCTATATTGCTGAGAAGCCATACGGTCTAGAAAGTATCACATCCTCCAAGATGGATCATTTAGTATGTTTTATGGGTGGGCTGTTAGCTATGGGTGCCACTGAAGGTCATTCAATCAAGGTTGCACGTGAATTACCATTCTGGGATGAAGATAGAGAAGATGATTGGTTGTTAGCCAGACAATTAACTCACACTTGTTACCAAATGTACCACCAAGTTCCATCTGGTTTATCTCCAGAAATTGTTGTCTTTAACTACGACCCAGCTGAAGCAGATGAAATGGAAACCATTAGCGATATCGATCGTGGTTTATGGTGGAGCAATCCATCTGGTGATTTCTTTATCAAACCGTTAGATCGTCACAATTTACAAAGACCAGAGACAGTAGAATCAATTATGTTCTTATACCATATTTCTAATGATACCACTTATCGTGAATGGGGTGACGAAATTTTAGCTAGTTTCGAAAAGAATACTATTATAAGAACAGGTAACTCACTTGTACCACAAGCTTATACTTCTCTAAGAGATTGTGTTAAAAGTCCAACTTCTAAAAAGGATAACATGGAAAGTTTCTGGCTTGCTGAAACTCTAAAGTATCTATACCTATTATTCCAAGATGATGTAGACCTTACCTCCATGGTATTCAACACTGAAGCTCATCCATTCCCAGTGTTAGAACAAAAGTTGCTCGACGAAATGAACTTGACTACTGGTTGGTCTTTAGATAACTGAGGGTAACAATTTTCTTGCGATGCGATGCGATGCAGTGAAAAAAAAATTCATTAAGTGACAAATTTATTTCACTATTTATACATCAAAATTATTAAATTACATAGATCTTTTATATTACTTATTATATCGTAACTAAAGGATATCTAACGAGCTACTTTATAGTAAACCAGAATGGATGCCAATGTTCTTTTACAATGCTTTTCTAGCACTTTAGATCAAGATGCTACAACAAGAAACAATGCTGAAGCGCAACTTAAACAAGCTGGTAAGACACCAGGTTTCCTAGGTGCTTGCCTAGATATTATTGCTTCTGACGAAGTTCTAGATAATATCAAAATGTCTGCCTCATTATATTTTAAGAATAAAATTTTATATGGCTGGCACGTATCTGAATACTCCACTGTTAAGAATGAAATGTTAAACTACAGTGTCGATAATGATGAAAAACCTGTTGTCAAAGATATGCTAATTCAAACCATGCTAAGCTGCTCCAAGAAATCTCCAAATAGTTTAAGAGTTTTAAAAACTGCGTTGTCCGTTATCATCGATTCAGAATACTCAAAAGGTAGATGGGATGATCTATTGCCAAAATCATTAGAATTATTATCCAATAGTGATATTGATATAACTTACGTAGGCCTAATTTGTTTGGCTGAAATATTTAGAACGTTTAGATGGAGAGAAAATGATTCTAGACAGGAATTAGAAATGCTAATCCAACAATATTTCCCAGATTTATTAAGATACGCAAACGAATCACTTCTACAAGGAGGTAAGAATATGGATAATCCAAAGGCTGGCGAATTACTAAGATTAATTGTTAAAATCTACAAATTTGTTTCTTACCACGATTTGCCATTCACCTTACAACGTGCGGAGTTCTTCGTACCATGGGCCAACTTATTTATCTCCATCATTCAATACCCCCTAGGCGAATCAATCATGAATATCTCTGACCCTGATGACAGAAAGGCCAACCCTTGGGTGAAATGTAAAAAATGGTCTTATGCCAATTTATACAAGCTGTTTCAAAGATATGCCTCAACTTCTCTATCAAAGAAATTTGAATACAACAACTTCAAAATGTTATTCACCGGAGAGTTTTTACCACAGCTATTAAGTTTACTCTTCGTACAAATCGAAAAATGGGGCAATGGCTCCTTATGGTTAAGTGATGAATGCTTATATTACATTTTAAACTTTTTAGAACAATCTGTTACCCAAAAAGTTACTTGGCAATTAGTTGGCCCACATTATTCTACCATTCTAAAGCACGTAATTTTCCCATTATTAAGACCAACTGAAGAGACATTGGAGACATTTGAAAATGACCCACAAGAGTACATCCAAAGAAACTTAGAATTATGGAATGATGATTACTCTCCAGATTTGGCTGCAATTTCTTTATTAATTACTGCTGTTAACAAGAGAGGTAAGACTACATTACAACCAACTTTAGAATTCGTAATTGAAACTTTGCAAGCAAATGTAGGCGATTTCAAAAATATCACTCTACAAAACGCTGTCGAGATTGAATCTGCCTTGAAGATTGTTTCAAGTATAATAGATAGACTAACTAGTAAGAATTCCCCTTACGTTAATGAAATGGAAGGGTTTTTAAAGACATTTGTCCTACCTTTCTTTGATTCTTCATTTGGCTTCTTACAGAGTCGTGTTTGTGAAATTTGTTCTAAACTAGGAGCTATTGAATTTAAAGATCCAAAGGTGATAGAGATTATTTATCATGGAATCATGAAATGTTTAAATGATACATCTGATTCTTTGCCTATTAATTTATCCGCTGCCTTAGCATTGCAAACTTTCGTTCATGAACCATATTTCCAACAAGCTGTCTCTACATCTGTCGTTCCAATCATGCAAAAGCTATTATCTTTATCCAACGAATTTGAATCTGACTCTATTTCTGGTGTCATGCAAGAGTTTGTTGAACAATTTGCAGAACAACTACAACCGTTTGGTGTCGAATTGGTTAATACATTAGTTCAACAATTCCTAAAGTTAGCCATTGATTTAAATGATGCTGCCAATATAGATCCAACCTCCTTAATGAACTCAGCAGAAGTTCCAGACGAAAGTGATAAGCAAATGGCTGCACTTGGTATTTTATCGACTATTATTTCTATTTTACTATCTTTCGAAAATTCCTTGGAGGTTGTTAAAAGTTTAGAGCAGTCCTTCTACTCTGCTGCAGAATTTATCTTAAAGAATGATATCGAAGATTTCTATCGTGAAGTTTGCGAGTTTGTTGAAAATTCTACATTTTTATTAAGAGAAATTACACCTGCCACTTGGAAGATTTTGGAATTAGTAGGTGATTGTAACCGTAAAGAAGATTCTATGGTTGCATACTACTTAGAAGATTTCATGCTAATTATTAATAATGTTTTAGTCTATGGTGGTGACGAACTTAAGAAGAATGATTTCTATTGTAAGATTCTATATGAAATCTATTCCAACACGAACATAAATGAAGACACCGATTTGGATGAATTAAATACCATTTTTGATTTTTCACAACGTTTACTTCTAGCATTAGGAACTCAAATCCCTCCACAATGCAGAGAACAATTTCTACAAGATTCTGTTAAATCAATTCTTGTCGAGAGGGCTAACCTAAAGAAAAATGTAGTCTTTGGCGTGACATCATTTAATGTTGTCGTCGCTAGTATAGTTTCAGCTCCACTACAAACTTTACAATTCTTACAACAAAAAAGTTGCCTTGAACTATTCTTCGAAACTTGGTTGACATATTATGTTCCTCACTATCAAAGAACTTTTGATATCAAATTATCCATAATGGCATTACTTAACATAATTGGCCAATTACAAGCTTCAGAATTAAGAGAATTATCTTTAGATTCCGCCGTAACATCCATCGGTAGCGCCTTAGTTCAACTAATAGGTAGGTACCCTGTTGCCGACCTGGCACTAAAAGTTAGACGTAAGGAATTTACTTCTTCTGGCTTTGAAGATAATTTCAATGAAAATTGGGACGATGCCACTGATGATTTTGACGATGAAGACGGAAACGCTGAAGATGGAGAAGAAGATTTTGATAAGTATCTATCTATGTTAAAGAATGATACCGGAGATGTTAACTTCGTAAACGGTATTACATTTGAAGACGGTGAAACATTTGATGATTTGGAAGAAGATCCATTGACCAAATCCATCTTAGATGACATCGATATCTATTCTGTCTTTAAGACATCTGTGTCCCAATTAGAACAAGCAAATGGTGAAGTTTATCAAGTAGCCTTAGGAGCCTTGGGACAAGAGGAAAAACAAATGTTAGTTCAATCTTTAAATCTATAAATACAATCAGATAAACATATAATAAAAGCAATAGCTCATATCTAGCATCTTAGTCGTTACAGATACTTGTAGTAGTTTCTTCATAGTAGACATATTATATGGCGGGGTAACAACGCATAGCTTCCGGTTTCGAAATTTTTCAATTGAAATTTTTTTATTCATCTCATCGCAAAAGAAAATTATCAGTAGAATATTAGTATACAAGAAACTGTAAGTTAACTTTTAGAACTTTATTTTACTAGTAAATAGGATCAGTAAGCTTCCAGACTATTTCACGATGAATTCTAATTTTAATTTAGTGGCCAGTTTTTCCCAAAATGCCTCTCAGTTTGCATTTCAAGCCAGCATTTCACAAAAGAATACCGTTGATATCTATCCATTAGATGCTTCCAATAATTACGAAATTAATAGTTCTTTAGTAAACCACTTAGATTATGAAAGCCATGATCTAAAGGCCTCTGATGTCATTTTCTCAGGCTGGTGTAGTCAGCTAACTAAACAAAGTACCGTTCAAACAGGCAAGAGAAAGCTTGAAGATGGTGAAGGTAACGGTTCAAACAAAAGCAACCAAGAAAACTTCTTCATTAATGCTTTCGAGGATGGTCAAGTTTTAGTATTCTCATCCACTGGTAAGGAGATTGTAAATATTATTCGCAACAAAGATAAGATTATAGCTATTGATACGGTTGGTTCTTTTATCTGGACCTTAGATAGTGATCAATGCGTTAAAAAATTAGAATATAATAAAAGCAAACCTTTGAAGACATTTCATTTAATTGATGGTAAAGATGAAGAAACAACTCATTTTGAAGTTTTAAATTACAACGGTAGCAAACCAGATGACGTCTACTTAAGTCTCATCACCGAACAACATGTTTATATCATTGACCCAAGTAAGAGAAGACCAGCCACTATCGCAGAATTCGATGTATTTGGTGCCTTATCATGTGCTTTTTCAAACGATGGTAAATTTTTAGTCATTGCTACCATTGAAAAGATTTCTGTCTACGATTTTGAAAGTCAGTCATTAGTTCACACTTGGAAAACACAAGCTGGGAAGATCAAGGTTTTCGACGATTTAGTTTTCACTTTAAACATGGGTGGTGTACTATCTGTTTTTAAAATCGGTGAAGATCAAGTTATAAATTCAATTAGAATTGCTAAATCCGAAGTCATTGATTTCGTACAAATCGAAGAGAACATCATGATCGCATGGCTAAATGTCAATGAACCTAACTTTAAACTTTTATCATTTAAGAGCATTATAGGAAATGATGAAATCATAATAAATGAAATAACTGAAGAATCTGAAGAAGCTACAGAAAAGCCAGAAAGTAACGCTAATAAGGACACAGAATCTGAAAAAGAAGTCGAAAAGCATGCTAAGAAAATTACAAAGTTTCAACAAAATGAATTAAACACAAGATTAATCAAGGCCCTATCTAAAGAAAATGAAGAAACAGAAGGTGAATCTGTCATTGAGTTACTTCTATCCGAATCCTGGAATGAGCAAAGAGTAGCCTCTTTCATCACTATGCTAATCACAACAGAAAGTTTGTCATCATCATTATTCAACAAGATTGTAGAAAAGTTAAAGGACAACATTTGGATCCAAAATGATAGCTTACATATATGGCTAAAATGGCTTGCTACATTAAGAAACATTCCATATAGTACAATGTATGATAAAATACCAAAAAAGAATATGAAATCTCTAAAGATGTCATTAAAGGCTTCAAATGAAACCTTACCAATTCTTCTCGGTATGCAAGGTAGATTAGAAATGTTGTCTAGACAAAATAAGTTAAGAGAAGAACTAGCCAAACTAAATGTCAAAAACGCATCAGAAAATGTCGACATTGAGAACGGCGAAGGTACTATCGGTGATGATATCTTAAATGAAGACGAAGAAGCTATCACATATGTTAATGGTGAAAACGATATCTTTGTTGATGCCACTGAGTTCGCTTCTGAATCTGAACTAGCACAATAAACTAATCAACTCTCTATCTTACCATCAAACTAATACCTGCATATTATAGTATACTGATATAGATATATGTATTGTCATATTTTAATATATACTAAATTGTATATTAAATTTATTATATAGAACATTCACTTTCCTAGATTATAATTTTATCCTGATTTGGAAATTATTTCTATATCAGTCAGTCGTTACCCAGTGAAAAATTTTTCAGATCGCGATGAGCATCAATTTTCATATAATTTGAAAACTAGGAAGTTATTTGAAGAAGGTCTTCTAACCGTAGTATATTAATAGTTATTCCCTTAATAGATATCGGGATATTTTATTATCTAAGTGGATCATCCCCCAGACAATACATATTACAACTAGGCAAATATGTCAGACTCTGCCCCAGAAAAGATGTATATTTCATACAACAACATCCATAAACTATGTCAACAGACAGCCAAGGAAATCCTTGACAAAGGTGAAAAACCAGATGTCATTATTGGTATTTCTGGTGGCGGTTTAATCCCAGCTAGAATTATTAGAACTTTCTTGAAGAAGAAGGGTGAAAAAAACATACCTATTCAAGCTATCGGTTTATCCCTTTATGAAGATATGGGCCAAGATGATGTTGAAACTATCGGTAAGGAAGTCATCAGAACACAATGGTTAGACTTTGGTGCATTAGACAAACATTTTGATTCCTTAATTGGTAAGAGAGTTTTAATTGTTGACGAAGTTGACGATACAAGAACCACTCTACATTATGCTGTCTCTGAATTAGAAAAGGAAATTTACTCACAACAAAAGAGATTGAACAGATTAGATGAAAAGACTGAATTTACTGTTTTTGTACTACATAACAAGGAAAAACCAAAGAGGGCTGATTTACCAAAGGAAATGTTGGAATCTGGTCACTACATGGCTGCTGTTACTGTCCCAGATATATGGTTATGCTACCCATGGGAAGCAGATGATATCGAGGAACACACAAGATTAGCTATATTACAAGGTAATAATTAGATATATAACTTTATAATATAATTTCGTCAAAGTATATACAAACAAAAATAAGTTCTATTTTTCAAATAAATCAAATTCCTACACTACTTTTGTTCTTGGATCTCAATCATTTGTTGAACTTGCTGTTTGATCATATCTTTTAGATCGTTAACATCATTTTGTAATTCTTCAACAGTTTCTGTCTTCTCACCTAATAATTGCAAAGATACCTCTAGATGGTTTTGCAAATCAGTAACTTTAATCCTTAAGTCACTATTTTCGTTATTTATCTTGCAAACCGTTTCATTTTCATTTAGTAATCGTAAAATCTCTTCATTGGCATTATTTTTATCCTTTATGATATTTTCCTGAGATTCCTTCATGTTCATTAATTCGTTCTCCAATCTCCTTACTTCAGCACCTAACCTTGGAACAAGTCCTGAGTTTGTGTTCATTGCTCCACTGCTATTATTAACGTTTACTTCAGTATTGTTATTACTGTTACTTACTTGTCTTCCTAATTTATTCTTAGCATTGGGAAATACGGGTGAGTTTGCTCTATTAAATTTATTATATACTCCCAATGAAAGATTAGAACGGCTTCTTTCAGTGCTATTGCCATGTAAGAATAAGCTCAAATTTTCTGCGTCGTCCGGAATCCCAATCGATATATCGATATTGCTTTCGTCCAACTTATCCTCTTCGATTGTACTACTGACGCTAATATCATCTCGCAAGGATGACAATGAATCATCCGCTGGTAGAATCCACTCATCAGAAATATTTTGGGGTAAATTGTTGTTGATATACTTTGCTGATATACTTGGCATGTTTTGTTCTACTGGTTGTTCCATTGAATAATTCTTGGATAATTGACTCTTTTGAATATCGTATTTTTTCTGAAGTAAATTATAATCATCTTTCAATTCGTTGGATGTATGCTGAAGTGTGTCTATCAATTCGTTAGCACCATTAATGTCCATGTCTAATGATTTACTCTTATCCTTTTCAGCTGATAATTCATTTTGCAATATGCTATTTTCTGATTGAACATTCTTTAAAGTTCTCTCGAAAATTTCTGATTCTAGTTTTTTAGAATAGAAGTTCTCTTCTAAATTAACAATCTTGTTATTTAAAGATGTTTCTATGCTTTTCCAGTTTTCTTTACTGGAATCAAATTGAGTTTCCAACATTTTATATCTATCAATATTTTCTAAATGTGGGGACTCACCATCCACTCCTCCGTTGTGTTCTTTATTATCCAATTTAATTTTTAATTGTTCCAAATCGGTTTCCAAAGTTGAGATATGAATAGAAGTAGATGTCTTTAAAGAAGTCAATTCGTCATCTAATGTTCGCTTTTCCATAGTAAGAGTTTCCCTTATTGTCTTTAACTCAGAAGTTAAATCAATAACTTGTACATCTTTTTCATTAATTGTGTTCTGCAAGATACCGTTATCTTTGACTTCATTTTTTAGTTTTGTAATAGTTACGTTTGAGTCACTTACTTTTTCCTGTAACTCATTTAAATTGTTCTGAAGAGTTTCACAATCCTTTATTTTATCACTTAATTCACCCTCTAATGAGATTGAATCTGTCTCCAATTCGTAAACTTTATCTTTCAATACTTTAATTTGATTACATTTCTTAAACTCAGTCTTAGATAAATTATCACCTTCCTTCCTTAATTGAAGAATCAGTTCATCTTTATCATTTATAGTTTTCAATAAAGTATCTTTAGATTTTTTATTGTTTTCTACTATATCCTTAATATAAGGATCAATTTTATTCAATACTGTAGTTATATTGCATTGTTGATAATCTTTAGGCAGCCAATCTAAGTTTAAATACTTTATATTTAGTGCTTCCCCCTCTTGTAGTTCTAATTCGTCAGTTATCTCAGATATTTCAACTGTAGGTTCCACTTTACTTTGTTGCTTATCCTCTTCTTCTTCGGTGTGGTCAACGGGGTTTTCTTCTTGTGAGATAATATCTTGTGGTTCTGGCGAAGTAGTGTCAGCTTTAACAGTTGGTGAAGCTTGTTTTTTGGTCTTCTTCTTACCTTTCTTGGCAGCCAATGATAGACGCTCTTCTAATGATAATTTCTTGTTACGTGACATCCTCAATGACTTCTTTTTATCCTTGATTTCTCACCTCTTTGTTGCTATGTTTATTCGATTAATATTCGATTTTTTTGAATCTGTCAACATTTTTGTTTAATATGCGAATTATAAATATTCATTAGGCTAACTGTATAAATTCATTATAGTAGTTATGTAATATTACAGATTGGGATTAATCTAGGTTGGTATCTATAAAGTCCAGCAGTTTAATAAATTTCTCATTGTTTGGCCCTGTCTCGATATCTAGAACACTTGATCTTAACAATAGCCTGTAAAGCTTCTGCAGATCAGCTGTACTCTGAAAATCGGTAGATTCTAATGTAGGTTCATAACCTACAAGCCTCCTCAATACTGCCATTCCCTCCGTTGTATCAGAATCTTTTGCCAGAGTATCTGATACAAATTTCCTTAGGGAAGACCAAAGTGATTCATTTTCCTCTTGAATATTCGAAGAGACGTCGGGCCTAATTCCCGAACTTGTTTCCTCCCCTCCTAATAGATTAACGAGTTGTGTTAAGTCTTTATTTAAATTACTTTGTCTTTTTATCATAGATTGTAAGTTTCCCTGATAATTCAATTGTTCACCTGTCATCAGTTCCAACCAATCTAAGGAAGTTTGATTTCTCATTGAAATACTAGAGTCCATAAGACTTAAACCAATTGGATCAGATTTCTCAGTGTACATCACGGGCTTTTTCATAAAAGCTTTCCATATAGCTGGATCAACAGTTTGTTTATCCTCATCACGATATTGTTTTTTTAATTTCTTGATTGTATTTGTAGACTGTTTTAAAAAAACAGTCTTGTTTTCTATCTGAGTCTCCAGTGTCCTTATATAAGCATCTGTATCGTCATTCATAGTCCCGCTACTCTGTTGTAATTGTGTGCTTTATGTATTAATCTATCTATATATTAAAATAACAGATTAGAATAATTATATGACTATAAAAAAATGTGGTTGAGTTTAAAATAATAGGCGATTAAAATATACTACCAAATAATAAGAGCATACCGTTCTGCCATAACAAATATTTCTGTTTAATGTCCTCCATATCACAAACTGATCTAGAATCCCTTAGTGATTCCTCGAAGAGAGAAATTGCTTTGTTTTTAGATAACGAGAACTCCAAGCAAAGGGTGCAAAAGCAGATACACGAATTTACAAATAGTTGCTTTAAGAAATGTGTGACAACTATAAATGATGGTAATTTAGCACCACAGGAAGAGCAATGCTTAGCTAACTGTGTTAACAGATTTTTAGATGCCAATATCAGAATTGTTAAGGGCTTCCAAAATTCGCAATAATAATCGCTTAACAATGCGAATAACCTTGTATATAAAAATATTTAATATTTTGTTCAATATATTTAATTGAACAATTGTTCATATATCATGCCTTTATTTTCTATCAGTGTCTCTTTATCACATTTATAGTCACAGCCTTTATCACTTAGCAGTTTTAACATACTTTTGAGTTTTTCGATGAGGCTATTGTTTATTTGTTCTTCAGTGACATACTTTTCATAAATGATTACCACAATAGCTAGGAAATCATATCTGTGTGAATATATTCTTTCGTCAGGACAATGTTCTATCACATTCATTATCATATCGAGGACATCATATATTAAAGTTTTATCTCTGATACTGGTTAAAAAAGAATCCCTAACAACATATTCACCTACTGTGTATAATATCCTTTGGATATACATTACTATCCCTTGATCCATAATATTTGTCAGCCTATGAATCATCTTTATTGTAAGCTTTAATATTATTTCAAACTTAATCCCAAGTCGTGGTATGGTATGTAAAAGTATCACATCTGACAATAGTCTTTTCCCTATTTGACTTTTCATCTCCTCAGTACTGTTGGAAAAGTTTTGTTCGTATAATACCACCAATGTATCATAAACTATTGTTAGTATCCTTATACTTTTACTTTCTGAGTAAGCAGGTGGTAAGAAATAGCACAGATTAACTAGTATTGGTTCTACCATTTCGAACATGCCGATCTGTCTAAATGCAATCCAGTTACCAGTCTTATCCTGGAAACAGCATCGTAAAAATGTCCTTAGTAATATTACACCCTTTAACTTTACTTTTAATAGATCACTTGTGTCATCAAGTATATTTAAGATACCCGGTATTATCCAATTTAAGTTCGTAGAGACTTGACTATTTGGTATATGAATTAATATTGAATAGAAAAATGGTATACTTTTTAAACCACCTTTAGATCTCCATTCTCTAGTGGTATCTTCATCCTTAAATGATAAACCTAGTTTAGGATTCAAACCAATTTGTTTATTACTTTCGATGGTATTCTTGGAACTGGATCTTAACAACATTGGTTTAACCCGCTCAATTAAAAATGGTAACATCTCATTATTACCTTTTATCATGTTTTCAACATGATTGAGACTTATTTCACTTATTTGTGGATTCTCACTTAGAGTGTAATACGATATGCATTGCAGTAGTTGTTGTGTATAAATTATGTCGATAGTTTTATTGCTCTTGAGAAAACTATCAATTTCTCTCAATTTTTCAAGGTTCAACTCATCTGGATCAGTGATTCTATTACAATCAGTAATGAATGATTCAATTATATTGGCAACCATTGTATATCTACTGGTATTCTTCACTCTTTTTGTGAGTACATTTATCCAGTTCAATGGTCGATTACCTTTATGAACTTTTTTCAACAGCCGTTCTTAATAAATTTAAAAATATTTCATAAATTGTTAAATTATAAAACATTACATATAAATAAGAAACATATACATACAGATATATCTAGTTGCCCTTCTTGTTATTGTTTTTCTGAACAGCAGCATCGAACTTATTCATTTTACTTTCAGAATATATGACTTTCCTTATCAAACATTGTGGTACAAATAACGACATATAATACATGATACCAGCGTATGCACCTCTGTAAACATCCACTGGGTCTTTAGTACTTAAGATATCCTTCAACATTTGTTTAGCGTAGTCATCAGCGCCAGTGTGTCTTAAAGTATTATCTCCAACAACCTCTGAGGCCTCAATACCTTCCTTAGTGTTATAAATGGAATATTCTGGTAGCACTCTTGTACCCGCAATAGCAGTCTCAACACCACCAGTAATAGCATTAATAACTCTGACACCAAATGGCTTCAATTCTAGACTAACTGTTCTAGCATATTGGTGAATAGCACCCTTAGAAGCACAATAGACGGATAAAAATGGAATTGGCATTTCACCGGCAATAGAACCAGTGAAGACAATAGTACCTTTAGCTTTGATTAATAAAGGAATAAATTCTCTGGTAATGTTCATATGACCAAAGACATTGACTTGGAATATTTTCATAACTTCTTCACTTGGAGCATCTGAAGCAGCGTAGCAACAAGCTTGACCAGCATTATTGTATAATAAGTCCAACTTACCATCTGGTAATTCCTTAGCTAAGAAGTTCTTAAATTCAACAATTTGAGATTCTACAGAGATATCCAATTGGTAAGGCTTAACTTTGTCACCGAATTCTTTAACTAAAGGTTCAATTGGAGTTAATCTTCTAGCACAAGCATAGACAACATAACCGTTTGAAGCTAATTCTTTGGTGACGGAATAACCAATACCGGAGGATGCACCTGTAACAACTGCAACTTTCATTATATAATTGATTTGATTTGATTACTTTAATTTATTGTAAATTAGTTCCAGATACTTCTCCAAATTACATTTTAATTATCGATTATCGTTCCCTTATATATAAATAATGTGGTTGTTTCATTCCGCGGGGTAGGTTATCGCCGCGGCTCAAATTATGCTTATTAATAAAGAGGGTCTTTAAGAGAAAACCCTTCAATGAAAAACTATTCTCAAATATTCTTTATCCAAGGGGTAAGGTTTAGTTTAGTGGGGTGACATTGATGGTTGATGCTTATTTTAACAGTTAGTCAATTGATTTAGGATTATGATTTATGAATTAAAATACAGTAAATGAATAAATAAATAAATAAATAAATAAATAATTATATAGAGATGACCTAGTAAGCATCTTCGGAGATATCTTCATGGAAATATTTACCTTCTAGAGTGGGCTTGATGATACCAGCTCTGACCATGAAGTCACCGAAATGTTCACCTTCTTCTCTTTCTAGGGCCCATCTTTTAAATAATGGTCTTAAGATATCTACGACTTCAGTGTCTTTGATAGATGCCTTATATAGTTTGTTTAATCTTTGACCAAAGTAACCACCACCTAACAGTAAGTTGTATGTATTTGGAGCTTTACCAATTAATGCAATTTCAGCTAACCAAGGACGAGAACAACCGTTAGGACAACCTGACATTCTCATAACTATGGAATCATGACGTAGACCATATTCTTCTAGGACTTCTTCTAGCTCTGTAATCAAAGCTGGTAAGTAACGTTCGGATTCAGCCATAGCAAAAACACAGGTTGGCAGACCAACACAGGAGGTAGAAGTCTGTCTAATACCACTTAGATCACGATTATCTAAAGTGTATTCCTTTAATAGCTTCTTAATACCATCAACGTGTTGATCTTCAATACCACAGACTAAGACATGTTGAGTACCAGTTAATCTGAAATGACCAGAACCGTTTTGTTGTAATAATTTTGCAATCCTTCTGAAACCGGTTCTTTGTGGTTTCTCTGGAGTATCAAGAATCCTACCGTTTTCAACGAAACTTGTGTAATGGTTTAAACCAGTTTCATCTTTGACCCAACCGAAGAAATCATGGTTGGATGAAATTTCATATGATCTACTTGGTTCAAATTTACCACCCCATCTTTCTTCAACCATGGCCTTGTATTCTTTGACACCAATATCATCGAGAGTATACTTTAAACGAGCATGTTTACGGTCAACACGATCACCGTAATCTCTTTGAACAGTCATAACAGCCTCAATGGCTGGAATAACATCTTCAGGCTTAACGTAACCGAAATCTGACGCAGCTCTTGGGTAAGTCTTGTTGTTGTTATGAGTGGTACCCATACCACCACCAACATATAGGTTATAACCTTCGACAACTTGAGTATCTGGATTAACAATAGCAATCAGACCTGCATCAATAGACCAAACGTCCACATCGTTATAAGGTGGAACTGTAATATTAACCTTGAACTTTCTTGGTAAGTAAGTTGGACCGTAAATTGGCTCCACATCAACTAAACTGTTACCACTAACTAAGGTCTTCTTCTTAGTTGGACCTTCCTTTCTGTTTTCAAAGATCTTCGGCCAGTTTGGATCTTCATCACGGGTATCAATACCTTGCAACCAAATTTCGTAGTAAGCAGTAGTATTTGGTAAGAAATGTTGAGAGATTTTAGCACCCATTTCACAGATTTGAGCATGAACCTTAGCATTTTCTGGTAAAGCGGAAACCATAACATTTCTGTTAACATCACCCGCAGCGGCTAATGTATCCATTAAGGTAGAATTCATATCTCTTAGTGCATGTTTTAAGTCCTTCTTTAAGATACCATGTAACTGGAAAGTGGCTCTTGTAGAGATCTTGATAGTTCCGTTACCGACAGTACTGGAAAGCCTATCAATAGACAACCATTGTTCCGGAGTCGCTTTACCACCTGGTAATCTAAGTCTCGCCATGAAACTAAATAATGGTTCAATACCTTGAGCCTTCCGAATATCTCTGATATCACGATCATCCTGCATATAACAACCATGGAACTTCATTAACTGTTGATCATGTGGATGAATAGCCAGAGTGGTTGGATCATTAAAACCGTCAACAATAGTACCTCTTAAGAAATCGGAGTTAACCTTTATATCTTCATTAGTCCATGGTTTTGGTTCATCTGGGACTTCAGCATTCGCAACACCTAAAACTTCCCATAATTTAGGTTCCCATTCTTGGTATCCAGTTTGAAAACCATCAGCATCTTGATCATCACCTTGACCTAATGGAACGAAGACATTAGCTCCTAAAACTTCTAATTTAGCAAATAAGTCCTTTGAAGGTTTATTATAGAAGCGGGCATCTTCCTTACGTGGCCAGTATAGAGAATCACCTAGACCAAAAACGGAGAAATTCAAACCGCCTAAATCTAGAGAAGTTTGACTCTTTAATTCTTCATAGAAAGCCTTACCATCTTGTGGGAGTTCACCTTGACCAGCAGTAGATGAAATAAAAACAACATTTTCTTCTCCAACTAATTCATCAATGATAATTTGATCCATTGATAGTACAGTAGCTTTCAAACCTCTAGCTGTAGCACGAGCACCTAGACGAGTAGCTAATGCAGTGGCATTACCACCATCAGAAGCATAGTAGATATGCAATGGTGGACCAGATAAACCTTCTAGTAATTGATTTAAAGCAGCCTTATTTCTTTGTTCTTGCTTTCTGGTAATAACATCACTAGCAGAGTTCTTAATGTTGTCAGCTAAGATTGGAGATTTGCTGATTAATAAACTCAATTTGTTTTCACGGTCTAAGAATTGTTGTAGTTCCTTTCTAATAACGGAGGAATCTAAAGTGAAACCGTTGTTATGTTCGGCACTTTCTTCAAGAGCTGGATTATATCTGTATAATGGCCAATAACCGGCTTCAACCGCAACCTTAGTTTCCTTTAAGACATCTAGTGGTGTGTTGTTTTCGGAATCGTATGGTAGATAAGCTAAAACTAAAGATGGTCCATTAAATTTAGCGGCTTCAATTAGGGCAGTTAATAGTTGAGTATATGAAGCGTAAACAGCAACAGAAGCGACATAGACATTATGGTAGTTCATAGCGTATAAACCGACATTCTTCTTGTGAGAAACTTTGTTTCTGGTGGTAAATGGTTCGGAGTCGATAACAAGCATATTAATGTTCAAATTGGAAGATAAGACGTTGTGAACACCGGAGTTACCTAAATCGTAGGACCAAGCATCAGAACCAATTAACCATTGAGTTTTGAAAGAGAAAGATTCTTGTGATGGAGCTAAGAAAAGGATTTCATTTATAATTGCTAAATTACCTTTGTTGGCTTCTAAAATGGTAAATATTTGTTCACTAACTGAGTTAGCTTCTGTGAAACTAGATTCATTTTCAGCTTGCAAGTTATCGTTGAAGCTTAACCATTTAGAGAAAAGTTCAACTAAGCCAATAGCGTTATCAACACCTGCAAATAGAGAAACATCTAATGAGTTCTTGATGAAGTTTATTAAAGTTTTACGATCCTTGTCATTTTTTAAGAAGTAACCGAAACCAAATTCTGGAGAGTTAGCATTAACAGTTTCGGTAGAGTATTCATTTAAGATCGACAAGTTTTGAGAGAATAATTGTTGTAATACCTTCAAATATGCAGTTTCTAAGTTTAATACGTTCTTGATCGAAGAATGTAATAAGTCGATGTAAACTTTGTTAATTGGTTGTTCTTCGATAGATCTGCCTAAATACAAGTTTTGAGATGGAGATGCTTTTTCAACGTTGTTAACTATGATTTCTAATGAGTCAGCGATGGTTTCTTTGGATAATTCACCAACTTTAGATAATACGACTTGATCAATATTTCTTCTAACTAATTTGTTGAAATCGCCGAAGAAATCTAATAAGAATGGTTCAAACGTGTGATGTGGGGAGTCTGAGTCATCATTGATAGAACCTTGTACGATAACGATCTTTGATACTGAGGATGGGATTAATTCCAGTAGAGCACTAAAGTCCCATGGTCTGTAAATGTTAACATCGATTAAAGCAACGTTAGAAGGTAAAACAGCCTTGAACTCGTTGAAGTATTGAGATAGATTGACAATCAAGACAGATGGATTAGCAGATGAGGATTGTAGAGTAAAAAAAGTAGCTTCTTTTTCTTGTAAAATAGTTAAGATATCCTTTTCTTCTTCTAATTGTTCTTGGTCTTGTTCAATTTCAAAATCTGAGATGATTTCGTTGGTATTGTTAATCTTGTTAAAGTTTAAGTAATGGATAACAGGAGCTTTTTCCACATCTGCGATCAATTGAGCTAATTGAGTATTCTTAACAGCAGTTGAAACATCATTAGAGACTAAACTAGTGATATTAAGATCCTTTAAAGCTGTAATAATAGAATAATCTTGTAAAGTTAGATCGACGGTAACGATAACAGATTTACCGTTAAGTTGGTATAAATGAGGTAACCCTTTTAGTAATGTGAATTCATCCGTGAACACAGTAGTTAAATGATCAAAAGAAACTTGTTCTTTAATTGCAGCAAATGGATCATTATTTTTCAATAATTGAATAGCGTCAATACCAGCGAAATCGGAGTTTTGCTCACTCTTAGTAGCAGAAGTATATATGATCTTACTTTCTGGTTTACTACCAGCAACTTCGACTAGTAGTTGTAACAAAGGAGCATCAGAAGCAGCAGTCATTTGAATGAAGATTGATTCCTTTATCGTATAGATACGTATTTTAAACAAAAGTAACTGCGTCAAAATACAACAAACGTAAAAACGATATTCCTAGAGAACAGATATATAATAACTTTATATATATATGTAAACTAAGACTCGTAATTACCTCGTCCTTGAGCTAATTCGCAACAACAACTACTCTTAAACCCAACTGTGAAAACCTCACCTATATGTAGTCATCGCCTTATTTTAACTCACCGTTTGTCTCCAGATTGTGTTACAGTAAAAGGCCTATCTATCACTTGTGGATTCGCGAAATCACGTTTTCAAGAAATAATTGCACGTGATAAAAGCATCAATAAATTCAAATTATATTTTTTGTAATTGAGCCCTACTTTTGTTTAGGGTTTGATTTTTAGAAATGGATTTAAGATCTGAAATTAGAAGTTGAAGGATAAAGAGTGATAGTGAGTTTTAAGGTTGGCCAAGGCATATAGATGAGATCTGAGGTTACCAATGTCTGATAACAACAGAAATGGAGTACTGTTTAGTAAATTGCGTGCTCAGAAGAAAACCCAGATCAGTCAGATGTCTGCAAAGACTGTGAGGACAACAAATACTACACATGCAAATAGTATATCGTTGAGTGCTGGGAACTTGATCCTGGGTTCTAGTCAGAATAACAGGTTTAGAAACGATAATATCGGAACTGCAGAGGCCACAGAGGCCTCTGCTAAGGAAGCTGCGGTTTCTAAGGGTATTGAAATTAATACAAATAATAAAAATATTTTAGACGCTGAGAACCGTATCTTAGATAGTGTAAAGCCTAAGAGGTCACATCAATTGGAGATTACATACCATGAAGCTAGAGTATCTGGGGAATTGATCTTATTAAATATTGAAAAATACGATGATATTCAAGAAGGTGATCTTTGTGAATTGAAAACATACTGTAATAAGTTCAATACTAAAGACTCTAAAAGTGAAAACGTTAGAAAGAAGATATTCTTCATTGCAAAGCCAAACGTAACGGAAAAGAGCCAATGCAACATTCCAATTGAAAATAAGTTAAGACAATCAAATAACAACAACACAGTATCGGTCATATCTGGTCAATTGAGATCTTTAATTGACTTACCAGTGAAATCTAAAGTATGGATTAAAGTTAAAAGTAAGAAGGATTACCAAGCAGATTTGGTAGAAATCAATGTCAAGGATTGTTCCCTGAATAGAGGTGACATGTGGGCTTTATCCTCAAATTTACAAAATACTTGTGTCTTTTCAGGACAGAAATTAACATTCATAGAAACTATAAGAGGTACTGTCAAAGGGATTTACAGAAGCGGTAAGAAAGTTCTCTCAGGTTACATTGGAGAATCTACACGTATAGTATTCCGTTCAGAATCAGCAAGATTAATATTCTTAATTCAAATCACAGAAGAGATGTGGAACTTTGAAGAAACTGGTGAAAAATTATTCCAAAAGATGGTCAATTCTTTATTCCCAAAGATCTTTAGAAAATGGAAAAAAATAGATACACATCATTCAATTACAATTGCATTTGCCATTTCAATGGACCTATCAGATTCCTCATTCAAAGATTTAAAACCAGGTGAAAGATTGAAAAATCCAGTTGATCATTTCCGTATAGTTGTTGATCAAGTTAATATTATCCACTGGGTTGAAATCATGGAAACTTTAAAAGTCGAATTCTCGAATATTAGAAATGATCTATTAAATAGTAAGACTGAAAAGGGCTACAATATAATCAAGGGTAGATTTTCACCAGTTATTAAATCAAATTTTCTAGAGTTAATTAATTTTGCCACTACAGTACTAGTTGATCCCTTCAAACAAGTTGATCTACGACATACAACAACCCATGTGATTATTGTTACACCTGGTTCGGGTCTTTACGATGTTGACTACGATTTATTAAATGTCACAGGTAAAAAATTACTGTCTCTTGAAATGACAATGGATTTGATTTGTCTATCAAGAGCTCCTTTACACATCGTTCCATTATTTAGATACTTGGATTATGAAGAAACTTTACACTATTGTATACCTAACTGGTTAAGTATTTTCTTCTGGAATGACTCTACAAAGGATGCTGAAGAATGGCATCCAAGATGTAAAATCTATGACTTACAAATGATGGGTTTAACAGATAATGAAATAGTAGAACAGGCAGAAATCCCATTCTTACAGCCTGACTTAAAAAAAAATCATTCCATTAATGAATTAATTGAGAACTATGAAAAAACCATTTTTGATATCCCTAAATATCAACCACAACTAATAAAATGTGGAGCTGATACAACTAACGCACATAATTCAAATCACAACATATTCGCAAATGGAAACGGAAACGATTCACCAGTAAACGCAAACAAACAATACGTTTGGAAACAACCAACTTATTCAGAAGCTGTCATCGATGAAGTTCAAAAATTCGATGTCACCGCTGATTTATATACCACAAGTGACGCACCTTCCAGAAGTAGTTCTGATAAAACAGCTACGTTGGATATAACCCCAGATTTAACAGTCCATCACATTAATTCAAACAACTCGTTGGCCATAGACTCTCTTCGAGGTTTCGAAAGGAAACAACCCATCAAAGAGTTCACAAAGAGGTTAATTCATAAATTCAGTAATAAAAGAATCAGTACTACAATTACTAATCCAGCTCAAAGAACAGACACTCTAGATCATGTATACAAACCTGCAGATGTTATGTCAAGAAGACCAGAAATCCAGAGAAATGATTCAAAAGATACAAATAATAGTATTCCTAAAAGCTCAGAAAAGAATAATCTTTTCAGAAGAGAAAATTCAAATAAAAATTTAATCATTATGAAAAATTTATCTATACTAAAACAAATCAATGATAAAAATAACAAAAATGTTAGTAATGAGTTATTGAGCTCATTTGGCACAGAATCTCATTCTATTGCATCTCATGATCCCTTCATGAGTAATTTCAATACGCAAAGTAACGCTGTAAATAATAGTAACTTGCCTAACGATACTACTGAAAATTATACAGGACCTGCGTCATATTTTGACAACAATCCAAGATATGATAATTTGGTATACATTTCAAATGAAACGTGGATCGAAATTAAAAACCCTTCAGTGCCTGTTGATGAAGATATGGCAAGCAAATTATTACCGGTACGTTGGAAGGATGTTTGGCCCCATTTTGTAGCAAAGAAATACAGTAAATGGCGTTCGTTTACAACACCTGCAGATTTACCAGTCACAATTTCGGCGTTCCCATCTAAAGAAGACTTTCAAAATAATTTTTTCTTTAGAAATCATTCAGTTACCTTAAATATTGATCAAGAATTATACAATAAAACAAGTCAAGAGTTACTTAGAAATATGGTTTATATGAGATTAGTGGCTGGTTTCCAATTGTGTGTAGGGAAACAAGTGGAAAAATTGGAACAATTAAGAGAAAGCGTCATGAATGAATCTGTCGTGGTTAAATACATTGACAATAAAAACTGGGAAGATATTAAAATCTATATGATTATTGACGCAGAAATCCATAGGATATCTTGCGCTCAGAATGGCACTATCGATGTTCAAAGATATTTACGTAAGAATGATAATGATCAATTTGACCAAGTGCCAAGTTATACACCATTAGTGAAAACAAGATATGAGACTAAATTTAGAGACTCTATGGTTGATCCAATACACATTAAGAGACCCTCATTCAATTGGAATCAGATCGATCAAATTTTAGCAGGATACGGTGATTATATTGTAGATAAAAAGTGGCATGGGTTTAGATCAAAATTTGTAATCTTGCCCTCAAATGCTCCGCCTAATAATTTTTCTATTGTAGTTAACGGTAATAGTGAAACATTATCGCTGGAAGAGCTTCGTGTTGAAGGTCTTCGTCGTTTAATCTACTCAATAACTAAATCAAAATTACAAACTGAGAATGAAAGAGCAGCCAAGAAAAGTAAAAAAGATGAAATTCAACCAGAAGTTATGTTTTACACAGGATCACTATTTAATTTAATTAATGATCAGCAGGGTGCCTTAAAAACAGCCGATAGAGACCTGAAAAATTCCTTATTTGCTGTAGATAAAACAAGATTCAACAGAAGTATCGAGATGTATAAACTAGCTCATGAATTGCAACATGGTGACGATAAATTATTACTTGTTAACAGAAAATGGCATTGGAAGAAACATCAACATTGTTTTATCGGTTCAGAAATGGTTTCCTGGCTAGTTAGGAATTTTTCTGATATTGAAACAAGAGAAGATGCCATCATATATGGTCAAGGTTTGATGGATAAAGGAATGTTCCATCATGTTTTAAATACGCATAACTTTCTAGATGGCCATTACTTCTACCAATTTAATCAAGAGTACCGTATTGATTTAGAATCCCTTGAAAAAATGAATTCCAATACTCCAAGTATTGAAACTAATAAGATCACAACAAATGTTTCAAATGGCAGTGTACAATACTCTGTTCCTCTTTCTTCAGTACCTTCAAAGATGTCAGAATTTTCTACAGACAATTCTAGAATCAAAAATCAAGAAAACTCAGAATCGAAAAAGCCAGTTCTTTTATTAAGTAATTCATTAGTTATCGATGTTGATCCACTGAAAAAGTCGTACAGAGAAGAAGCATGTACTGTACATTATGATATAGTTCATAATCCCAATCATTGCTTCCATATAAGGTTGGAGTGGCTTACAACCACTCCAAAATTAATAGATGACCTGTTAGGAAACTGGTCAAGAATGTGTGAAAGATACGGTTTAAAGTTAGTTGAACTTCCTTGGGAGGAGTTATGTTCTATTCCTTCTATGAATCCATTCCACTCCTTTGCACAAATTGATTTGGCTATTAATCCATGGGAAGATCCTGAATTCAACGACATCGAATTATTTTCTGCAAGTAAATTCTATTACCACATTCAATTACTAAAATATTCAGGATTCCTTCTAGATAACAGGGCATCTAGATTTTTACAGGAAAACAATACTAATTTCGATATTATGTACTCTTGGGGTAAACCTCAGTTTAAATATGCCCAATATATCCACAACACTGGTGCTTATATTGCGGAAATAAGAGAAAATGGTGCTCTTTTCCTGGCTCCTAATAATATTTATATTTCGAGAGTAACGCCTAGTAATGTAATGGGCAAATATCATCAACTATCAAAAAATTCAGTAGAACCACAAACACTAATGACGACGTTTATGAAGGCCTGGACAGACTACAGTGAGCTTCATGAAATTTTCAATACAATAAAAGAAAAATGGACAGCTACAAGAAATGTAGATGAATTTTAATGATAATTTTATAATGTTACATACCTTTTTTAATCATATAATAATATAGAATAGTTATGATTATATTTCTTTGGAATATTCACGCTGTACATAACTTATAAATTGAATTATGTCCTTTATTATGTATATGTCGTTGATTAAAATAAAGCACTATGGACATTTCTCAATAAGGACCTTAATTCTATCGAATGCTTCCTTTTTACTCACTCTCTTTCTTGCCGAATTCTGTTTGGGACTGTTTAAGAGTGATGTATCAGATTTTGGTATTTTATCTGGAAGTTGAACTGGGGCAATTACAAATTTATCAACTACATTTTCAGGCTCTATTTCTTCCTCTGTTGTTTCATTTAACTTTGGTAGATAAAAATACATGAAATACAATGAAAGACATATACCATCAAAAGCAATACCATTATTACCTTTTTTAAGCTGATAGGCATACTTCAAACCATCAAGATACTCCTCGGAATAATTTTTAGAATCGAAGGTTTTGTAAAGTTGCTCACTAACTTCTAAGAATCGTTGATAATTCAGAGATGGTAGTAAATTTTCAATGTATTTTTTGTCATCTATAGCGAGTTTTAGATTAACACATTCGTTGTAACTTTTAATAGCGTAATCTGTTGCCTCGTTGACGTAAGCTATACCAGCACCAAACCTTCTAATCTTTTTCACTATGACAGCAATAGAATTAAAATCCTTCGTCTTTAATAACAAAGTAATATAAAATATAATATATTCATAAGCATAAACAAAATGCTTCCCTGGCCTTTCATATTCTGGTTTCCAAATGTTAACAATATTCTTAGTATTTTTTATAGATAATAAATTTTCCATTTCAGATAGAGCACCAGTAACGTCGTCAAATTCTTCAAATAATATACTTGCTATTCTAAACTGTGGTCTATGATGTAACTTCTTTTTATCAGATATAATTAAAAATCTCAATAATTCGACAATTTTTTTGTATAGAGCTTTCCTAATTAGGACTCCATCATGATCAAGATTAATATCAATATCAATATTCCAATAACCTTCATTTTGTTGTAGAAACTCATTGTCAGATGATAACATATCAAGTGAATCTGCTACAGATAATAAACCAGACTTGGTCATTTTATAGCACATATTTAGCAGGAAGTAGTGAGGTTCTATAACAGAATCTTTATTTGTGGATATTTTTGCCGCTGTTATACAGGATTTCAGTATGTATCTAAACGCCTGCTTACCATATTCCATCATATTTATTTTAAACAACATTCTACCTATATGATAGTTATTCGACCAGTTGACTATTTCATCTTGATTTGAATTATTTGATAATCTTTCAATA
This sequence comes from Kazachstania psychrophila, assembly GCA_030579255.1. Lineage (NCBI taxonomy): Eukaryota > Fungi > Ascomycota > Saccharomycetes > Saccharomycetales > Saccharomycetaceae > Kazachstania > Kazachstania psychrophila. The sequence goes on along the minus strand of JAKTQD010000013.1, from coordinate 9,172 downwards.
ATTTCATTTGCACGTGCGAAACAGAGCATTATAGCCTGCTCAACATTAAAATCAGATATCGTAGAGACTTCTTGACAATTAGTCTCGATAACTTTCTTTTCTTCCGATAATTCAAGTATAGTATCCGCTCTTTTCCTTACAAAGCATAACTTATCCATTGGTTTGTAATAACCACTTATTAATTCTCTACCAAGCGCTTCTAAGGTTTGTTGAATAATTTCTTCGTCTTCGGAGGTTCTGTCCTGTTTAGAATAATATACTGAAAGTGACATTAGGTAACACAAAATTGCCTTTCTTTGCATAGCAGCTATCGTTCTCTTCTTTTCGATTACTGAAATTTTATCAGATGTCCAAATTAAATCATCTTCAACAACATACGAGAAACATTTCCCAAGCATGTACCAACTTTCAAATCTGACAGTATTGTATAATATATCATTTCTTAAATTTCTTCTAATTGAATCTAGCTCAGATGGCCTTGCTTGCATCAACTTTTTTCTTGAGCGATACAAATTCATAGATTGAATACTAGCAACATAGAATATTCCCGCATCCATCCCCTCTTGGTAGTCATCATTTGGAGTTGTTAAATTTAATATACTTTGTCCGGAGAATGCCTGTTTTAATAAAGATGAAGTAATTGGTCTATCCAGAAACTCTTTAAGTAGGAAATTATTACGAGCTAGAATATGGTTGTTCGTCGCACTTGGATCACCTATACTTTCAATAATATTATCTAACACCTGTTTAAAAGATGTTTTGTTGCCGATAGTTAAGAGTGGATTTGTCTTCTGATATTGTAACTTCATTAAGTAAATACCAAGTGGCAATGAATTCCTTTTACTCATTTCAGTTTCTTTTGTATCATGCTGTTCCGAATTAAAACTATCGCCTGTAATAACGTAATGGTATCTACACCATAGTATTTGTTTCAATTGGGTGTATGATTCACTATTAACTTGTTTACATAGTAAATTTTCGGACAATATTAAGAAATAGCCATGTGCAGCATCACAAAAGGATAATGAACCCACCAAGTTATGAATATTCCAAATAAAGGAAGTTGTTAGCGAGTCCCAGTCTTTGAGATTGTCTTTTAAACAATCAAAGTTAAAGAAGTAAAGCACTAATGTACCTACTCCTAAAATATAATCTTTCATTTTAGCTGATGATTTTAGGGCCTTGCGGAAAAATGAGCTTAAAGAAGTATTAGTTGTAGCTATGCTTTCATAATATAAAACAGAATAGAATAGCATAAAGATTGAATGTAGGATATTCATTTGGCTCTTATCTATAATAATATCTGACCTCCATTTATTTCTATCAAGTACTGGCAAAATTTTGGATGTGGCTTGACCAACAGACGAAAGTACAGTTAATAGCAGATGTTTTCGGTTTTGAGCTGGTTTCTTATTGTATTCGTCTGAAAATAATTCTCCGTAGAGAAGAGACGCAAAGTTGAAGTAAGTTCTTAGTGCAGAATTAACATCATCATTATCTGCATAATATGAAAAAGGAATATTCCATAACCTAATTTTTAGTTGCAGTGGTGAACTTGAAACGAATGAAACCATTTCCGGATCAATAGGGCTAGAGTTATCGATATCTCGATTTTGACCTTTAAGAAGAATATTTTCTATTAAAGTAATATGCTGTAAATTTTCATGTTTTATTGTCTCTGTGTCTTTGACACTTGATTCATCTGATTCAAATAATGTGATGTTTCTAATAATATTAATTTTGTTTAATTGCGACTGAACAGTTAGTGTACTCAAGGTTGGAATATGTTTATAATTTGGATACGTTATATTAACTGGTTCCTCGATATCCTTTAGTATAAGTGATATTGATTTCAAGGTATTGATCAAAAGGTTGCTTGTTATCTCATGAGTGAGTTGAATAAAACAATAGTTAGCCCATGCAAAGTAAAGGCTGCGGTATTTGTTCTTCAGAACAGTGCTTTCTGTTGGCATTAATAATCGAGACCATCTTTTGATTTTGCGTTCTAGTTTATTTCTCTGAGACTTTAGATCACTTAATTTATTACCATTTGATCTTTTAGCAGATATTTCATTGCAAATATCTCCTAGCATATCAACTAAAATTTCAAAGATGGACATCCCTAGATACCAATATTCCTCTAAATTACATGAAATAAAATAATAAATATTCTTTTCAATTCCTAACACAAGCCAGCTCAATGATTTAAATAAGTCTCTGGACCACATATATTTTGATATAAGCCTATCGGTGTAATCTGTATTTAACAAGGTCTCTAACAATAGAAATCTTACTTCATGGAAATGTGGAGTTTCACTATTTATCTGATCAATGAATTTCTTTATTCTAGTTGTAGGAAGGTCTTCAGTTGGATAGGATAGATGATTTTTATCTTCTAAGATACTAGATTTCAGTAACGTATTCAACTGTAATATCTCTTTGTTTTCATCTACACCTGAAAGTTTTGCTTTCTGTCTAGAGTCATTTTGGCTAAATATTTCAGTGTGCCAGGAGCTCCAGTTTTTGAGACAGTCATACATATCATTATAAATAGTTAGATCTTGGTTTGAAACGACATTTTCCATTGATAAGTCCTCCATTTGGATAGGGATGTCATAACCCACTTTTGATAAAGAAGATTTCAATTCATAAAAGAAGTCCTTATGTTTTATCATTGACAAGGCCATATTATTACCATCATTGCTATCTTTATCTTTGAATCTTTTACTTGTCCTTTGTACGATTCTTGTAGCAGCTGTCTCGCTATCTGGATGGTTTCTTTTGTTATTCTTTCCATCAACAGTACTTGATTCGAGAGTAGTATTCTTTTCTTTCTCCTCTACAGTATCTGGGTTAGTAACTTCTGCTACAACTTTTTCTTTTTCGAATTCTTCTTCAGCATTACATATTTTAACATCTTCAGAGGGTTCTTCAACAACAAATTTGATAGCCTCAATTGGTTCTTCTAGTTCATTGTATGGATCCGAATTATTTCCAAGTAGATTTGAAAGTTTAGTGTACTGAAGGAGTTCTCTGATTGAAGAAGTTATATTTTCCCAATCTAGTCTCTTTAAATTTATCTCAGTAACATCTAACTTCTTCATTGTTAATTCATCTTCTGTTTTCATTTGCTTGATTTTGTCTAATATATGATTTAATGGGAACAACTTTTCTTGAATTTCTATTTCATTCGTAGGTAAACTACCTGGTATTCTATCCAGTATTAAATTTAACGGTTTGTTATCATCGATTTCTTTCAACAAGGAACAGTATTGAGATACAACAGTTTCTAGATGAGGTAAAAGTTTGTGCCTCCTACGTCCTAAAAGAAGGAGTTTATTATCTTCTTTTGTTAGTTCATTTTCGAGCACCAGTCTTTCTAATCTTTTTGATTTAAATCCACGAAATACTTGTACCAGTAGCTTTGTGACAGCAGTGTCTGGGTCATCGTGTTGAATAGCCTCAATTAGGTTTTCTACCACTTTTAGAATGTTGTTTACAATATAGGTAGAATCCATTGGTTCATAGTTTTCTAATAAATATGTATAGTAATACATACCTCTGTTACGATATGCTAAATATCTAAGACGATTTAATGTAGGAGAGCTGTATCTATATACACCCCATTTATCAGGCTTAGTCACATCTAATGTAAACAATTCTTCGAATTTCTTACCTGATTCTTCAAACTTCTTTTCGTTTAAGAACAGAAGTGCATCCTGGTATATCTTGAAACCTTCCTCAATTTGCAGTTCCCTGGAATGTTCTTCAGCCTCAACTAGTTCATCGTGAGGAGCAAAGTTAATAGCATTGAAGGTGGACATTTTAGACTTCTACTAAGTCTTTGGTTACCTTTTATAATATACTTTATAGACGTTGTTGTTCTGTTTTTATTTTGTTAGTATACACGAATAATAAATATAAGTCGTGTTTTATTTTGGTGAATTTTTCAGACGTGAGATGCCCAACTACTAGATGTTTAGATGGATATTGAAATAACCAAAAAGATAAAGGGAAAAAATGCCTGCTAAGTATGTAGTTGAGTATCTGAATAAGATTAACTGTGTTATTGTTGTGTTTGTAGATGTTCTAGAACTGAGGCTTGAGAAGATCGACTCATCGACACTAAGCGTGTCTTACCACACTAAAGAGACGAATCACATTGAACATCAAGATATACAACTACCAAAGAAGATAAATATAATATTAAAAGAATATACATTTATAAAAGGACCAAAAGGTGAATTTACTTTGAGATTGAATGTGTCTCCGGCCAATATACCTCGGAATGCTTTGTTGGAGATTGACAATATAGAGAAGTGGTCTAAAAAAGAACTTACTAAGCTAACAAATTTCATTTTTAAATGTAAAAAGTGTGAGAACGATTTAATTGCATCTAGTAATTGTGATAAACTAAATGATATGCCATCTGAATTTTGGAAGGAGTTAATGGATTACTGGCATTGTCATAAACCTACAATATCTGATGGTTCAGTTGACACATATTCTACAATGTACAATTCTCTTCGACCTGCATCGAAAGAACTTTTGATAGGTGGTTCATATTTGTTAACAAATCCGGGATTATTGAAAGATCATACTATTATTGATACTAGCAATACAGATATTTTATGTATCAAATGTCAAAATAATTTAGGGGAAATCACTAAAGACAACCTTTACAAGTTATATAAGTGGAATTTGAAGTTATCCAACGAAACTGAGTTTGTAGATGAATTTAGTGCTATAGATGATGTTTTGGTTTCACTTCTTAACTATGCAAGAGATCAATCAGGTCGTTATATGTTAATGAAATATAAAGATAGAGAAGTACTATTATGGTTGTTCAATGTCGACGTTTGTGTCATACTTAATGACGGAACCACATTACCTAATGCATTCAAGATATTATTCTCTGAAGACCAAAAATTGATTAAGGACATTGGTAGTAAGCATAACGTAGATGAGGTTACTGTTCAAGAGCAACCGTTTAAAGAATGCATGGATGAGTTAGAAAATAGAAATAAGTTATTACCAAATATTGTAGCTACTTTTGGAGAATGGTCTGTTGGTTACACTCAATTGTATTATCATTAGATTGAATATTATTATATATTAAGTACATTATTTTTAATATATATAATTATAAAATTTCTGGCATTTTACGTCTTACATTAATTTTAATATATTTTTCTTACATAAATTAATGCATATATATTTATATATGAATAATTTAAATGGAGATCTAGATATATTAGATAATATATATATATACAAAACAAAACAATTGTGTGGATTAAATGGTTGTTGTTACGACCAATTCAGATGGGAAGCAAATACTAGCAAGAACTAAAGAAGATGAAGAATCATCTTTCTCATTTTTAAGAATTATTGATCGTGTGGATAATCTTCCATACGATTACTCCGAGATCGACGAATTTAAGGATAATATGTATTATCTGATGACTGACGATAATATTAAGATTGGGTTTGTTTGCAAATTTATTCTTGAATCAATGACTAAATATGCACCAGAAATATTGAGAGAAGCCTTTGTCATTGACGAATCAAAACATTATATTAGATTCATTTCAACTGATTTCGAGACCAGAAACGAATTAGTAGATAGGATCGGAAATAAATTACGTCAAGAATCTGGTATTGAGGATCTTAAAGGCTGGAGGGATGAAAGATATACTATTTGGTCTGATGGTAAGCCGTATTTGCTTGTAGAGCGTGCCATGGCTGGTCCTTTAGGAATCATAACATATGGTGTTCATGTAAATGGTTATATGATTGATTATAAAACTCACGCAATTAAGTTCTGGATACCAAGAAGATCTGCTTCAAAGCCAACGTGGCCTCTTATGTTGGACAACATTATAGCTGGTGGTATTGGACATCCTTATGGAATCCACGAAACGTTGATTAAGGAAGCCAACGAAGAAGCTAATCTGGAAAAGGAGTTAGTAGAATCTAGAACAAAGAGTGCAGGTGTCGTGTCGTATCTTTTCTATCAGGGAAATTCCTTGACTGATAAATTCAATAACCAAAACAGCTATATAGTAGGTGAAGTTGAACACGTCTACGACATGGAATTAACAAACGATATCGTTCCGCGTCCTAACGACGGAGAAGTTGATAGCTTTAACTTGTTGAGTTTAGAGGAAGTCATCAATGCATTACAAGAAGATCAATTTAAACCGAATTGTGCTTTAATTATGGTTGATTTCTTAATAAGACATGGTTATATTACAGCCAAAAATGAACCAAAATATTTGCAAATTTCAAATAAAATTCACAGAACATTGCCTTTTCCAACTAGAAATTAATAGGTATATATATATTTAAATTGTAATAACAGAATAAAGGGTGCATACTTTGTAAAGCATTAAGCTATATATAAATAGAAACAGATTATAGAAACATATTTTCGCTTATTTAGCAAAATTTAGTTTGATGTCGAACCATTGTCTTTGGATAACTTCCTTTACCGTCATACTGTCACCGTATAATAATGGAGAGAAGTAAATAAAGAAACTAATGACTGCCATTGAAGAAATAAAGAAAAACATGTTTAATAAGAAAGAGTAAATCTTTGGAGTCTTAACATACGCAACTTCTGGTAGCTCTTCATCCTTTTCTGGATCAATAGATTTACAATCACTAAAGATTACTTCCCATAAAGCTGGAGCAAACATAGCAGCGATTAAATGGGCTGGTAAATAATGATGTAAGAACTTTTGACGAGCCATTAAGAAGAATGGTAAATAATGGCATGCCCAAGCGGAAAAGAAGAAAGCTAGTGGACCATATAATTTTTCTCTAGTAATCTTGTTCAATGCGTAGTAGCCACGTTGTCTTGTGATTAGATCAGCCAAGACGATACCGACATAGATACACAATGAAACAGATTGGAACCAGAAACCAATAATGTTACCAGTAAAGAAAATTTGTCTTTTTTCAGGATCTTTACTCCAAAAAGAGACACCGCTTAAACTACCTGGCCAAGATTGTGGTTGAGAAGCGAATGGATGTTCTGAAGATAATTTGTTGTTTTGTTCAAACATGGTCTTTTGTAATTCAATCCATTTGGTAAAGAATGGTAATTTTTTAACAACCTTTGGAACGTAAATTTGTCTAGCTTCATTCATGTTGGTAATGTTAGCAATAACCCAATTATTTTCTGTGTCCGTAATCTTCTTATTACCATTAACTTCTTGCTGACTGAAACCCCAATCTGGAAGTAATTCATCACTATGGGTCCATAAGGCAACAGATGTGTCGGTATGGAAGATACGGAATGTATGAGTTTGGGTTCTTAAAGTACGACCACCATCATTTTTCTTAATAGGTTGCAAAGAAAACAATGTTTTTTGGTATTGGTCACCATTGGCCTCTTCTTCACTAACTGTAGTAATTTCTTCATTGGTTGGGAAAAGTGGGGAAGCAACATCGTGAGCTAATAAGAAGGTGTTAGTAACAACGTGTCTCAATCTAATAACATCATCTAATAAAACTTTATGAGCTTCCTTACCATTTAATTCAGTAGTTGGTAAAATTTCCCAATCGTTGTTAATATCTTCATGATTGTAACCAGTAACTTGTTGGCCTTGGGAGGATACACGGCCGTCATCATAACGTAATGGATAGTTAGCTAAATGAGAATGTAAAAAGGCATCAGTGTCACTATGTTGAAAAGTGATAGTATCGTAATAGTTGACTTCTCTTGAGTTCATAGTAGCTGGGGATTCATTTAAAGTTTCTTGGAACTCGGCAGACATGAAAGCGTCACCAGGACCAGAGATATTTAAGACAGCAAAATGGATATAGAACCAGAATAAGTAGATTAAAAATGGAACTAAGACTAAACCATTTAGTCTCCTACTGAAGTGCTTCATGAATTGCTTTAAACTTAAGTTAGAACGCATATCAAGTAATTGCCATAGATTAACAATTACAGCAGTACCAATAGCACAGTATGTCATAACACCAATATATTTAGTGGAAATAACAAATGATAGAGATAGACCTGTCAAGAATAACCAAATATACCAGCCTAAAGAGAATGGAGCCTTTAATTGTTCCTTGTAGAAACGAACATAGGTGTAAATAGAAGCGGCAACAGCAATTAATAGGATTGCATCCAATAATATTAGTCTTGTCTCCATAACATGGGCATTATCAACAGCAACTAATAGAGCACCGAAAGCACAAGTAACAGCTTGGAAATTTAATTCTTTTAAAGTGTTGAATAAAATTGGAACTGTTAAAGTACCTAGAATGGCATTAAATGAACGGTATGCCAAATATGGAGCTGGGTGAGTTACATAACTTGAACCAATGTTGTCAAATTTGAAGGAACCATCATAACCACATAACCAACCAACGAAGGCAATCATCATCTTGGCAAAAGGTGGGTGGACATCGAAGAAGAAAGTACCTTGTAAGTAGTAAGAAGCGAATTTACCGAAATGAACTTCATCAAAAACGACTTCCTTTGGGTACCAAATCTTGTAAAATCTGACTCCAAATGCAATTAAAGTAACGATGGTTAAGTAGAAACTATATTTAGTGTTACTATCTGGTTTATCTCTTAATAACCAATTTTCGGCAAGTTGTTCGTGATGTAATCCTTTTGTATATTTATATTTTGGATCATCGACATCGATAATGTTGCCTTTAGCGGAATGCTTTTTAGGACCAGCCATAATATGACTTATTTATTGTTGAATTCGATCACTCAACCTTTATTTAAATGTATTTTACATGTAAATCATTTAAAAATACAATTAAAAGAGGTTATAACGAGACGGCGAATTTTTCATTGAACGTGTTCACTTTTCTAAATTTTCTGATCTCTAAGAACGAATACAGATTTGGTGTTTCTAAAGATTATAAATAGTTAATAATACAAATAATACGATTGAATAAAGAGAAGATTTTATTGCATTGTGCTTTAAATATTATATATGTTAAAAAATAGTGAACAAAATTTGTAAAACTTGGTTAAAAAATTAATCTTAATGAAAAACTAATAATTCTTACAAGATTTATAAACCGGTTTGAGCTCTTCTTCTGTCACGTTCTTCAGCAATGGATAATTTGATACCCTTACCCTTTGGTAAAGAAATGTATGGCTTACCTGGTTCACCAATGATGAAAACATTGT